>CAJNSZ010000314.1:28846-96401 GCA_905329745.1 Rotaria sp. Silwood2 | reverse complement strand
AACACATCGTATTAAAAGAAACGATTTGAAAAATGTGTTGGTTTCTAATAGTTTATCATCTCAAGCGTAGACGTGTTGTTCGATGTACTGAAGTAAGGATACTAGGCCAGCCAATGTTTCGTCACCACTTGGAATGATTTGATTTTCGGGAAGTAAAAATCCATATTTACCTATTGAGCAAGGATTCTATAGTAGTTCGTTAAACTTGAATAATTAAACTTACCAGTATCACGAAGTTCGACACCATAGCTAAATGTTACATTGGCTATACCATAGGTCCAATCGACTGTACTACCAGATGCAGCGTAGATAATTTGAGCAATAGTGCCATGTTGATATTGTGTGCCTTTAATAGTAAAACAAAAATAATCCTAAAACAATGAGTATTTCGCATTAGACGAACCATGCACACCGGTTAGTGCATTGATAGCTTGGATAGATCCATCATCTTGTAATTTGAATTGTGGTGATCTAAGAGTTGTATAAGCTAGAGAGAAATATTGGAAGATGAGATCGAACTTCATATTCGAAACTTACACCATGGTGACATCCATAATTGTGAGTACGAATGAAAATTGATATAGTGAACCAGTGTACCCTGTTGATTAGCGATGAATTTAGCTACTTGAGCTGTTTCAATTTCAGAAAATGCTTTCTCGCCACAGAAAGTGTCCGAACAAGGATCAGACGAAGCACCTCCTGCAATTAGTTGTGTGAAAACGAAGGCATCACAATGAAAAAATGACAAACTCACTACTACACCAATCATAATCCCAATTACGGTTCGGATCAGCACCAAAACAGAGCGGAGCTGATGTTTTGCTGCGAGTTTTACGCCATAATCGATCTTGAAGAAAAAAATAACTAAAATTTTAATAAGAAAATTCTTCTTTGATGTTAACTATTACCTTTTGTCCATGTATACGCATAGCCATCAACGTTGAATACAGGCAAAATATAATAATCAAATTGGTCAACTAGATGCGTGATGGTCGGATCTTGGCCATACTTTGACAGAAGAGTATAGGCAATGTAAATGACAGTTGCCGGACTGATCCATTCGCGAGCGTGAATTCCTGCATTACACACGGATACAGTCGAAAATAAACGAGATTCATGAAAAAAACTAAGAACCACATACCTCCATCCCACCAAACAGCCTTTTTTGCGATGGCTTTGATGCCATCACGCTTTGTTGCCATCTTCTTGGATGAAATTTTGAAGCCTTTCATATCTCTATTTTCATATGATTTCCCGACGGTAAATGGTGTGGCTATTTCCGGATAAGTCGCAACGATTTGATCAACCCATGCATGAATCTCTTCAATGGTGTGATACTTATCGTACGCAAAATCATTCGCATTCGACGATGATCGATGCAGATTTTGTAAAACTCGTTGCATTTCAATTATTGCACCAATATCAGCCATATGAACCACATGTTTGATTTTCACACTGTCCGATGTCAAGAAATCAGCGAAAGCATCAATTGCTTGAGGTGGGACACGAACATCAATCTATTTGAAAAAAAAGTGTCGTCCATTGTAATGAAGAGAAATATGTTTGAATAAGAACTTACTGATTCATGGACGCTAAAGTGTTCTGACCAAAAGTTGATATCATACAAGTGAGCTATATGACTGAAAGTCAGTATTTTAGCAACTTGTTCATTGTTAGTTGCCTACTTCTCTCATCGTTCTTGTTTTATTCGTGACAATTGGTGCAAATGCAAACTATACTAGATCGTACGNAAGTTGTTCCCACAGGACGCTAATCCACACCCGCCGACATTCATAATTTTTCAAGAGTCAGACAACATGATAAACTGAAATGTTTCTTCACGGACAGTTATCGAAAATCAAATTAAAAACAGGATACTATGAGTTTCAATTTGTATAGCCAAGTTGTAATGCAAACTTATCTATTTGTTCTGGTCACAGATGTACTCGACACTTATAGATGATGAGAAGGAGCAAAAATGCACGGCGTCTTTTTCTTGTTCATTGTATTTTGCCGCTAGAAAAATACCGTCAATGCGAGCAATACAAAAAAAATAACAATAAATTGAGTTGCATGACACTCTTCTTTAACAGAATTGTTTCCGACAGATTTTTATCTATAGTTTGTTTTGACCTTAGCTACGAATTTTATTAGTAGGGGATCACAGGCACCATTCTCGCAGGAAATATCTAAAAGAGAAACGATTCTCAGCTTGAATGTGTGGAATGCCGGTATGGCTGTCGACGAAAAGAAGACCAGCACTCACACCCTAACAGTTAGTGATTGTTTTGCTTCAATTTTCTGCCATCCCTCCCTTATCATGTGCAATCTCTTTACAGAAAACTGATCTTCTATTTATCTCTTCTATTCTCTCATGTGTCACTGCGTGTGGGTGTAATGCCCTATTTGGCCACACTCACATCTGTCATTGAACAAAGACAAATGAAAACGATCAATATTCTCGGTATCAATTAGTGTTTCAATGACGCATCAATCCAAAATCTATCCAAACGATTTGAACTCGAAACACTTATCAATGATGAATATTAAAAAACAGTAGCAGTGGATCCTAATTTCGATAACAACGAACTGACATGGCTTATACTAGCCCAAGGTGTTTATTACATGAATCGAGATATTATTTGTTATGACATAATGATGCGTAAATTTTTTGTTGATCCAAAGGAATCATCTCAATCTACATGGTGATAACATGCTTTGGATATAAAACATGATACTTGCCATGAACAATCAACTAAAAATTGAATAATATAAATAGCAGCGTTGCAATGTATAATGTTGTATTGTGGCAATGTTTTGATATTTATTATGACATTGTTAAGAGAAAATAATCCCAGAAATTAAATAGAAATTGAAAAGAATATCAATGAATCACATAAATTCTGATTTTTTTCATTTCTACTACAAAGCTGAAAGATTCATATAGAATAAATCTTTCTTTCTAATTAAGCCACAAGTCTAAAACTTGACCTTCATCCATTACAAATTAGTTGACAAAGTCGTTAACGTTTCTAGAGTTCTTTCCTCGTGCATAAGATTGCTCGATACGGAAATTTACTTTTCATTACCTATCTTTTGTTAAATCAATAAACCGTATTATGGTATATCATTCAAAGGTGTTGAACTCAAATTTTTATACCATAAATTCCTTTCCAGAAGATCTATATCTAGTTTCTGGTATATAGGATTGTATCTAAAAACACATTCTATTCTCTTTGAGGGTGTTGTTCTAAGTTTCGATGATTCATCACTGACTGATGATTCTCTTATGCGTTTATGCATAATCGAAAAAACTGCACTAAGAAAATATTGCTCGTCAATTCTCTTTCCTTCTATATGTTTCCCGTTCTCGTGACTTTTGTCCTTAACCCTCCCAGGATAACTGATGCATATGTACGTCATGTGATAGAGAAAAAAAAAGAGATAATAATTCTTGTCCTGGAAGAATAAATACTCCGTCTTTGTAGCACTCATGTCATAAGTTATTTTACTACATCACCATGCGCTTCGATCGGGTATGAAAGCTTTGTGAATAGCATATAACTTCTAACTCAGCATTTTTCTAATGCTTCTATTGATTTTATATGTATTGTTGTTTTCTTTTAGGATCCAAATCGTTCTCCTTCACGTTCACCTCCACCATTCGACGATGAAAACAACAACGATGATGTTGATGATGAAACTGAACTGTCAGCAAACATTACTGAAAAGGAGGCTGAAATGAGACATACACAAGAATTACTCAACGAACGGATGAGGCAAGCTGAAATAACGCTTGCTCATCTTCGACAGGTCAATCATCTATTAGAGCAGTTCAAAACTCTCGGACACAGTCATGGACATACAAAAAGTTGAACTTCATATCTTTCTTGTATCAATAAATCTTTCGTTATTTTTCTCTATATTATGATGCGAATAATACTAGCAGTCATAGTGTTGGCATTTTTCCATATAATGATTTGTATTACTGAATATTGCAAATAATGATGATGCGAATGACACAGTACACAATCGCTCATCAACATTCAAATGAACATTAATATAAACTTCTTCTAGTGTTGCTACAGGTTACTATAGGAAGAAAACCTGTCCATCCCCATCTTCAGATACTTTAGTGAATTACGTTAGCGATTAATTCTTGATGTGAAACAAAGCAGTTGGTACCTATACCTTTACTAATTTTTTTTGTTCTAATACTTCTTGGTTGTAGATGGTAAGCTTACGAAATCATGGTATCAGTGAGTAATATCTATCATAAAAAGCTGCGTTTTAAAAATATATTTTTTATTGAAACTTTTTGACAAAATGTGATGTCTATGTTGATGAAATAGATACTTTGATAAGAGTTAATTCATCAGCTTATAGAAAACAGAAAAGATTCGAACATTAAATGGAATACAAGATTAATAACGGCACTATATAAGAAGAAACGATATACATCACGAACGAAAGGATTACTTTTTATCAAATGTAGTTATTCAATCGTTAATTCTTTCTCTTTAAATTTCTACCCTGGATAAACGTTAATTAACTCTAATTGTTCCTAACACATACAGACTAAATAATCTTGATATAGATAATATAGAGAAAAAAATTTGTTTATCTGTATTAAGAAGCATTTGTGCTGAAAATAATCGCAACTCGTGTTATTAAGCACAACTTTTAACGAGATCTTCTTTTTCAATGCAGACGTATGTTATTTTGTATAGATTTGGAATTTCAAGATTTGTTTTAAATTAGTAAACGATTATTTGTGAAGTCAAGTGAACAACAAATGTTTTTTTTTGTGGGAAGGGAATATCTAACTTTTGTTATTATAGGGGCATGATGAGATAGATTTTGGGCGATTAATTTTTGAATAATCGAGTGTACGAATCAATGTTTGAAAAATATTAATCTGTTGTTATTGGAATGACTTAAAGAACTCTCAATTAATTAAATTCTATCTGAAATTAATAATTTCATTGATTAAATTACATAAAAACTTTATTTTTCTCAAAATATGAAAAAAATTGAAGAGACTACAAAATAGAGTATTGATGATGATAATGAGATCAAGAGACGAACGTTAGATGATAAAAATGATTTTGTGTGATATATTTGTTCTTAAAAGAACAAACAGTCGAGATGAATTAATTAATGAAGAAGAATTTTATTTTCTCATTTAAAATTATTATTAATTCAGCTAATCAAAAGAAACTTTGATTGATTTTTGAAGATCTTTTAATAGGGTGTGGGTGTAGATGTGGGGTATTAGATCAGATACGATCAGCCTATGCCGACACGCACACCCACACCCTCATTCAGGTCTCAGAAGTTCGATGGTCTAGCTTTCGAAAAATATAGAAAATTTTTCGTCGCCTTCACTGCCACTGTAAAAGGAAAGTTTTTTTCTTGTTACTGAAAGATGTAAATCTTACAATGAAAAAAGGTCCACTACGGAACTAATGAGGTTTCGTCAAAATTTACCATACCTTTCTAGGTAACACGGACTCGTACAGAACCTCTATGAGATTTCGTGAAAACCATTAAAGATTTTTCTGGTCTCAAAGGTTCCGTATCATGTCTTTTAGAGGTATCGCAATCGAGAGGTTTCGTACCAAACTAATGCTTTTTCTTACCTCATCTATAACAAGAATGAATGTTCACCAACCACGAAGTATAGTGATCACACTTCATTCTTTCTTTTCTTTATTTACTTTCTGGATACAATCGACTTTTGGATATTAAATGACTTCTGTCAGTTTTAATGCTTCCCGATTGCAACTTTATTGTTGAGTATAGGGCTAATGTGTTAAGGATAGATATAAGAGATTCAATATAGAAATGAAGGGTTATCGATAGGTATGAGCGGTTAGAAATATATGTACGAAATTTGAAACATATTCGTATGAATGGCCAGTTGGAATGGTAAATGATTGGAAATAGATAGAGGGGATTATAGATATGTTTCGAATGGTCAGATAGAAAAATAGGTAGATTAAATAGATGCTTGGCCATAGTAGAAAACTGATATATTGAACCATTTTTCCAACCAATGAAAAAAAGGCAACGCGCAACCTTCCTCGTTTGAAACTTTAAAGGGTTTCGATTATGTT
The DNA here is from genome assembly GCA_905329745.1 of Rotaria sp. Silwood2. Lineage (NCBI taxonomy): Eukaryota > Metazoa > Rotifera > Eurotatoria > Philodinida > Philodinidae > Rotaria > Rotaria sp. Silwood2. Next base: position 90,282 of record CAJNSZ010000314.1, on the reverse strand, counting down.
GCAAAAATCACAAGTGTTTTAGGTTTTTTATGGTACCTTTTTTCAATGTATTCATAGTTAAACTTGTATCATGCTCCGGTGTACACTAATCGAGCCAAAGTAAATAAAAAGTATGCGTTCTGCCAGCGTTGGTGTGGCTTGCCAATGTGTCATTTGTATTGCTTGCGGAAAAACGTGAGCGTGTCGACATTCAACATATTTATATGAAGCAGTCGAACTACTTATACAATACCGCTTGAGAAATTGAGTGATTCTCTTGTGTAGACCGTCTGATTAATAGAAAGACTGCAATTCACTATTCATGAAGCGAGCATGATCACGCGATTATGTGATTGTTGTTATTTTGGGCTATGGAATCGAAGCACTACGAAGAGTGCTTTATCGATTTCAGCAATATAGAGTAGCACAAACAATTCTTATTGTTTCTTCCGATGATAATTCTATTGATCAACTACTGTCAATATCTGACAGAATTAGTGTTTTTCTGGATCAAAAACCAATGCTTGTCCATCTCGAACAATTGATCGGTATAGTCAAAGATCAGAATTTGGAGGGTGGTCTCTTTACTACGTTTCATCGGCAGAAAAAAGCATTAAAAGATATACGATTCGAGTTCGGTGAATTTATATGGGCATACGTATTTAGAGGTCAGTGTATCTGATGTATTTTGAAGTAATGATGTTTAGGATATTTACTGTAGTTATGGTAATGAGCATGCCTGACAAGTCGACTCAAGCCAAATCTCAAATGCTTGCCGAATACCGCGCTTACTTTCGAAACGATGCTGTTCAGTTAGCTCAAATCAATGACTTTCAGCGCACATGTCAAGCATGCGATGCTATCCGCTGGTATACTAAACCTGGCTTCCTATTTTATCTCGTAAACAAAGCATTAAGAGCTGGAGATATTTTAGCTCTCTATATATTTCGCTATTTCATTTCCGATTTATGTTCCTGTTTAAAAGAAGTTTCAGCTGCGCATTCATTCACCGCGATTCATGTCTACCGTAGTGCAAAACTCAACCGAGACGAAATTGAACGATTGAAAGTTGGATCTTTAGTAGCAGCTAACAGTTTTTTCTCTTGCTCGTGCAGCCACAGAGTAGCAGAGATGTTCATCGAAATAGATCTGACAAACGATACGTCGTCAAACAATGTTCGAGACGCCTGGCAGCAACTTGTCCTGTTCGAAATCTATGTCGATACAACAAAATCCTCCGATGTAATAGTAGCAGATGTCAGTGCTCAAAGTGAGGTGCCGGATGAAAATGAGATAATCTTCAATCTTGACTCAACTTTTATGGTCAATAGCATTCTCTATGATGCTCAAAGTGTTTCCGGTTCGTCTAAATGAACTCAAAATCTGACGTGGCTAGGGTCGATAGTGAATATGGAAGCTATGTAGATTCATGGCCTACTGCGAACATTGCCCATTAATCATGATCACATACCTAATATTTATTATAATTTAGGGCGTATTTATTTATTTCTGGAGAAATATGAAAAAGCTCTTGTTTATTTTCGATGTGCTCATTTACTACTTCGCCGATTGTTGCCTCAGAGAATGTTCGATCATTGCCGCGTGCTAGGTTGCTTAGGTACTGCCTATTCCGAATTAGGAAATCCGGAGAAAGTACTAAGCCTACTTGAACAAGCTGTAGGCTTTCAACGCAAAAATCTACCAGACAATCATACGAAGATACCCTTCCATTTGTATGGTCTCGGTCATGCCTATTTCAAGGCAAAGCAATTCGAGCATGCACTCTCTATACCCATCAGTTCGGACAACTTCTTCCAAACGAAAATGCCTATCGATCATCATGGATTTGCGCAAACATTGCATTCTATGGGCTTAGTGTACTGAACTCTTGAAAACGAGGAAAAGGCGCTTCGTTGTTCGAAGAAGGTATTACGCTAAAGCCAGTCGCTGCTCGCTAATGATCATCCGTACGTTCCTTCCACATCTTATCAACTCAGTTTGACCTACAAAAACTGTGGTGAACACGAACTCACACTCAAATACTCTAAACTATCATTGCAGATTCGAGAAGCTAAACTGCCACACACTCATAGTGAACTGAGACAATCAAGAGAACTTGTTAATCAATTGCAAAAGCAACAAAAAAAATGCTTCACCATATCCTCTTTTATAATTGATCACTCATAATCTGACCTATAAAAAAAGATATTGCAATCCTCATATTTAATCGAACTTCACAGAAGACAATTTCAATTACAGTATAGAAAATAATTCTTTCCTATCATGATTTTATTTAAGTACCATTTTCATCATCACCAAATTACTGTGACACATTTATTGGTTGAGACGCTTACCATTTCGAGTAATCGCTCCTTACATTATCATTCTCCTTTTTCTCTCTTTTGCCTAGTACGCGAGATAGGAATGACTTTTTTTGAGAGAATCGACAATTAAGCAAGCTGGTTTGTCAAAATTCTCTGATTGAAATTCAATGTTCAATCCAGATGTTAAATAATAATCGACATCGACCATCTGTGTAGGACAATATGTTCGTCGCGATCCAGTCGACGTAGACAATGATTCACCAATCGGTTTTCTATGTTTTCATCTTTGCTGAACTATTTTCAAATCTCAATGAGAACTTCTGTTGGCATGGTCAACGTCGAACTTTACGTCAACACCCTTGTCTCTTCAGTTATTGGTTAATCTCGAAATATATTAGAAGTCGAGGCCAGCAGAGCGAGAAGTATTTTCTAGGCTAAATCAAATTTCTTTCTATAGACGGGATAAAAGTGCAATAATAGTAGCTCAATCTCACTGTCATTCTTCATTTCACAGTTTTGTATCTCTTGTGACGAAAAAGCCTTAAGGGGATCCCTTTCAGAACATGCAAATCAATTTTTTTTTAATTTTTAGATTCTCATCGTTCCTTCAGCACCGAACTGCCCTCTGTTGAATGTCACATAAATGGAGTCTTCTTTGTTAGTGGACGTGGAATGTGGGTGTAAGTATGTATTTCGTCGTAGTTGTGGAGTATATGTCTGAAACGTGTGTGTTAGTTGGACTAAAGACGATATGAACACCTACACCCACGCACTCATCTAATATCATACCTACACCCCACACTCGTCTTCAACTCAGGAGCACTGCTTATCAACGTATAAGCTAATGGACTCTATGCATGAGGTTATTTATGTTTATCATTCACTTCATGATATTGCGGATGAAGATGTGAACAGTAACAAGACATTTGATCGCATATACATATTCAAATGGGTGAAGTCTTTGATTTGCAAGGCAATTTTGACAAGGCATTAGACATTATGTGCAACCGTTGGACAATAATTTGCTAATGTAATCGATTGACCAAGTATGCTTGGCTGACGCGTATTCAGAAGTAAGTGCTATATTGCAGAAATAAGGATGCGTTCGTCAAGAGCTCCAGTATTTTAAACCTGTTCATGCTATTGATTTTCAGATGGTAGCACCATCCAGTGCTTCTATTATTGTTCCATGTTCCAAGCATATCGGATATACTCTTTCATATCTCTATGAAATAAATCAAGCACTTGAAAAATTTCACGAGCTACTACTTCAAATTCAAAGTAATTACCTACCCTAATACATCCGAATTCATCCACTATATACAACAGCACTGGTGCAATATATGTAGCTCTAAAAACTAAGATAAAGCGCTTGAATTCAAGGAAAAACTACTTGTTGTTGCGCCATAGTTGAACAAAGAGGACTATCTTCGATGGCGGAATGTAGAGAATATGCAAGAAAAGATATCATTTTGCCCGAAGTGCGCATGTGTGTCTGTGTGTGGACTGAAGACTCTCACTCACACTCAGCTCGTTAATAAAATAATGATTTGAGGAAAGTTTTATTTAGTCGCTTTGAATTAAATATTTTTTCTGTTTACTTTTTAAAATAGCCTTCTACTGAATTCACACATTCGAACATTATTCACAGTCAAACATCTTTTTCTCTTTTTCCATTGTTTTTGTCACCAGGGCTTGTCATTTCATTTGAAGAAAATTTGAACTATTCTATCAAGCAACGATTCTGTACTATACGTGATAAAACCAGTTATAAAATCGGGCATTGCCAGAAACGTTTATGCAAATCCAATTACAAAACCTTTCGCTAGGCTAAAAGTTACATTTTTCGACTAGGCTTTGAATCTGAACGGATTTTTTACGTCCTTGTAAGGGCGAAGGTACAGTAGTTTTATAGATTTCAGTGCTATTTAATAAGAGATTCCTCTTGCCGTATGTAGTCAGCAAATACTTTGTCATTCGAGATGTAAAAATCGACACATGAGTAAAATAATTATTGTGCGTCGATATTTAACCAAAAACTACAAAAGCAAATATTTAGCACGAAGAGTCATTTCGACTAAATGCTCGCCTGTGTGAAGAGTAACGGCAGAACATCGCATAAAAACACGAAAGAAGGAGACAGAAGAAAAGAAAATAAGCATACGGGTGACGGTAATGCATCTCATAGGAGTAAGAAAAAGACCGATAAATAAAGCAACATATGCACGTTGCTTTTCTTTATTCGTTTTGACTGCATGCAAATTGCAGGTTGGAGGAGCAACATTTTCTTCTGTAAATAAATGAATTTTACCTTGAAACAAACGAAATGCATGTCAGGCAAGTAAAACACATTTTGTAGTATCTTAGCTTGAGTTTAAGACGTAGATTAGATTCGATTTTGAATCTTGCCTGCAGTGATTTTGTCAAGGAAGAAAATCAATATTTTCTACCTCCTAAAAAGCTTGTCAATGTAGCCTTGATGACACTAAAATGTAATACTCATATTCAGTCATTATTACTACTAGAGATCCAATTATAAAGGAGTAGAAATCTTCTTTGAAAAACAAACAGATCCTATCGAATGTGCTTCGCTCTCTTCAATTATTTCTGATATTTTCTGAATTCTATGATCTTCTACATGCTCTTCGTTCTTCTTCAATGGCTGCTGTACTGATGATGTTAACTATTTCTGTTTTCATTTCATTTTTGTTAGTTATATTTTGTTTAGCTTTGGTTTCATGCATGCATTCATCCTCCCACTGCTCAGCAATGAAACACGTCGCCATACATTCGAATTATCTTAGGAGTTGACACGACTATTGTTGCCGTTTCACATGTTCTCTCGATCGTTCATGTCATTATGTATAATGACACGTGCGAGACCGATATGTAGTCTTGGCTATCAAAATTTTCCATACTCCGAATGACTAACGATATCCTAGTTGTTTTCTGTTCGCTTTTTGTGTTTCCTTCATTGGAATTCGCTGTCGCTGAATGGTCGTATCATTCGACACGTACTCACAAGGTACTATGTCCAAACCTCAGGAGCACTAGCTGCTTATTTTGGATCATCTATCCGATAGCATGTTGACTACGCTGTAAACATACACATTCTGTTGTAGCTTGTGTGCGGCTAGTTAATGTGTATGGAGAGCGCAAAAGATTGAGCACAAGAACTCTGACGCAGACTCCTCTTGTGTCCAGAGTTACAACTAGTCATAATTATAGAGAACATATTGAGCTATTGAATCTGCCGCTAGACAGCACCCTATATCGCAAGGTAGCCAGAAATTAAGAATACTTTTTTGTTTTCTCTTGCTCCATTGAGGCTGGAAATCAAAACCTCACATGGAATCTTTCACTTCAACGATTTTAGAAATAAAAATATTAGCAAGACAATTTAGTTGTGCCAATTTAGTTTACTATTTTTCACGATACAGGATGAAGGTCGTTCGAAGAATGTATTACAGCTTAGCAGAATAATTTATTTATTCTTAGTTCAAAAAGGTCAGAATTTAAACAAATCAAACTCATTTCATTTGAATCAAAGTACGTACTCCAGTTCTGAGGTATGGATGTAGTATTAAATTCATTTTTCTTTAAAATGAAGCAGACGAAGCTAAACATTAATCTTTGATTTAGAAATGTGAAACTCCAAACCTATTCGGTCATAAACGTGATTTTTACAAAAACAAAACTGGAAAAGCAAAAATCTATGCTGTGCTACAAGATGCTGTTTGAAAATTTCTCAATTGTAGCTAGAAGTGAAATTTTCAAACGATAGAAAATAATTAGTTAGACGTCCCTACGCTATAAAATGCCATTATTCAAATAGAAAAACAAAACTTATTTGTTAGAAAACTGGATATGTGTCAGCAACTCAGTAGAATGTTTGCATTGTAGTTCGACAACAAAGTCCAACAGTTTATTGATAACACGTTGAAATTTATCTAGTCTGGTAGAACATGAATAATTCCCTTACATGGATGAAAGAAACGCCTCAATCTCGGCACTGTTACAAGATGACAGTATGCTCCATTTTCAATACCCTAAGCGACACTTATGAATCATGCTTTTTCTTAATGGAATCACTTATGGTTTTCTGTAATGTATGCAGCTTTACAGTTAGAAGTGTGCAAGACAAAGATCGAGATGTCGAGAAGCTGTAGGTCAAGAGAAAACTTAGCCACATCCACATTCCCATATAACTCTTGAACATATGCCTTGAAGACCAAATCACACCCAAATTTTCAGGTTAGACTTCGAGTCATTTCCAGACTTCGCATCATCTGCTAATCAGTCTTTGAAAATTGATTCGCTTCAATTCTTTCATTAGTAATTTACTAGTTTGTGTAGAAGAACTGAATCAAAAGCTTCTTTTTCTATTGAGGACAAAGTATGCCTCGATGATCGTCGAAGCTTCAATTAGAGACATTATGATTTCTCAAAGTCCATACGTATAGAACAATGTATCTATAGACGAGAAATTGACAATTTCTGCTCTTTTCAGATTCTCTCTTAGATATAAAGTAACGGCTTCCTCTCAAATCTTTGCTATTTTGAGCTTTAATTTGTCTTCTGCCATAACTTGTGACTAGAAAATGACTCAATATTTGTCTCAAATCAATTCAAAAATTGCTGATTTGATTAATAATTCTCCTACGACACTCACGTCTGAGGCAATCATATCCGATAGTAATAAAGATGATGTTCTTTTATTTTTATCGCTGCAAAATGAATTTGATATAACAAAAAGAAGTTATATTGGATCTGGTCATACTTATACGACTTGGAACTCTGGGAGTCAATCAACGAAAGAAATTCAAAAGTATTTGTCTCGATTATTTAATTCACAAGCTTGGAAAGAAATGGATTCAGATATTTATGGGATATTGGTGGAAAATGTTCGCAACTCCAGTGTTAAGCATTTCGGAGAAGCAATTAGAGAAGTTATACGTGTTTGGAAAAAAGAAAATAAATTACAAAATTCCTTTGCGACCTATACAACAGTTGGTGTACATGGCGACACATCGATATTTGCTCCTCTGTTGATTGATTCATCGAAAAAGTCAAAAACGAAGCATGAAAACGATAAGAACAAGAATGATGCTCAAAAACTTGATACTGCCAAGCAAAAGCAACGAATGGCTGAAGAGAGGTTCCAGCAGGTGTCGCATTTCGCCATTCAATCATTAACATCAGTTTTGTTAATTTTGATTCAATCAGCGACAAGAAATGATCCGACTATAGTGCCTCAGATATTAACGCTGACGAGTCACCTGTGTGAACAAATGCCAGTAAAATGCTTATCATCACCGACATTCACATCGTCGAGCAGCAATCTCTTGCTGAAATCATTGCAACCACTGACGAATTACATCCATGAATTATCTGCATCAAGTGATCCCCTGATAGCAAAACCAGCTTTACAAAGTCTGTTGAACTTTGCTGTCGCCAAAGGATCATTCAAGTGCATTTTACCCATTTTGTGTAAGCTTATATTCATTACAGTCGATGTTTACCATATACAAGGCCTATTCATACAATTAAATAACGCTCTTTCGGAAGCAATCAATGACCATGAGTTGACGAAAAAGCAATCAGAGAACAAAACGTTGAATAATTCCGATTTGGAATCTGATTCAGATCCTGATCGTGATTCTGATTCTGACTCCGATTCTGATTCCTACTACAATCCAGAAACAGCTTCAGATTCGAACTCGAATTCTGATTTGGATCCAGATGCCGATTCTGAATCACATGCGGCGTGCGATTCGAAGCAATGTAGAGACAACGACTCGACGAAAAATGGTAAGCTAGGTTGGGATTTGATTTACTTAGATTCAGATTGATAGAAATCAATGAATCACAACAGAAGTCTACGCATTATTGCGACCAACTCGAAAATATTCAATTTCGATGTTCAATGAATCTCAAATTTCGAAATAGTGTGCCTCTGATGTGAACTTAATACTGGATCCAGTACACGAAAATTGTTTTTCCGAATTTATGGATAAAAATCAGGATCCTTTCTCTACTAATATTCCGCACATTTAAATTGCACACATGACCATAAAGAATCAGTACTGAATTGATGACCCATGGCCTAATCAGTCCAGAACTTATCCAAGTTCCTAAAGATTGGTCATATGAAAGGGTTGCTATTTTTTCGTTGATACGACATCAAAAGTAGATAATTAATGAAGCATACCCAAGTGAAATGATATAGGGAATATTGCTTCCGATGTTTCTGCAGAATGACTTTTTAAAAACAAAATGAAATTCTCAGAATAGATCAATCTTCGGTAGTAGATCACAAGCCACTTTTCCTGTGTTTATTTCAAATATTAGGTGGGCTAATTGAACTGAAATTTGTCTTCAAAATTTTAGACACAGATTGAGATGGTCACTTAATAATGTCTTCTTTTTATTTTATTTCTTTCAATGAACCAAAATACGTTAAGTACCTGAATAAGTATGACTTCTTCATAAAGAAAATTTTTGCAACAACTGCCATAAACTATCAGCGAAAATTTATTAAAATGAAAGCAGGTATTCACCCAATACAGTATCTAATGTCTTTAAAAAGCTCCAGCTTGACCGGCAATTCTATGTTGAAGATGCAGAAACAATTTAGTACATTGTTTTTGTAAAATTCTGAACTTGCGAAGCACGATATCATGTACACTACATCAGAGTTTTCATTTATCTCGTGAAATCGATGAAAATATCATCATGGTTAGCGTCATTAAGGCTCATGACTGATTTTTACATGATTTTTGAAATGCAAAATCACCTTTGTTACAAAAAGACTTTGGTTTAAAACCATACAGTCACAATGAGTTTTTCTTACTAACAAGGAAACCTCTCTAGATGTGGCTTCACAGTTGATCCCAGAACCTCTTCTTGAATAAGCATCTCAACCAAAGCAACTTGCAGTAAAAAGTTGAAAGTTTTACATAAAACTTTTTGTAAAATGAAATTTCAACACCTTATAGCTTTCCCATGTATATTGTCTTAAACATGCAGTTGCTGAAAATATAATGTTATAAAGAAACGTCACGCAAAAATCTTGAAAACAATTTTTTCTACAAGAGAGTCAAGTTGATATGTTGCTCAAGTAAAACTTCAGATAAATAATTCTAGATTTATCATACTCCTAAATAACTGCAAGCCTCAAGTGAAAATTCAACAAAAATCCGATACCTCACTAGAGGACTAGGCTATGATCAGTTTAAAACCAAAGTTTCACTAAGCAAGATTCATTCGCTTTAGTTTCGATGTCGGTTAAAAAATATTAACCAACAACAAAGAAATAGCATTTATGTGTCATTTCATAGAAGAACTTGAATGGTGTACGGTCGATAGAAAGCCGTAATCGTAGAAGTTGTATTTTTGATTCGAGACCAGGGATGGCTTTCTTTAAACAAGAGAGACACAACTGATTTGTTACAGTTCAAAACTAGTCGTACTTTTCTGAGAATTTCCATGTAGGTCATTAGTGATTTGTAGCAGCAGTGAGAATTGGGATAGCCGAAACATATCATTCATTGTCACATGTCTGAAAATCTTTGTCGGGACTCAATTCAACTTTGAAACATGCTCAAATGCTGATGAATACTTCTGACATATAAATTTATTATGAATAAATCTGCTGACCTTCTCCTTCTCTGTCTGTCGTGCTTTTTTATTATATGAAGCCTTGCACCTAAAAATGAATCGTTTTCATTTAACAAGAGTAATAAAATCTAATCGACTATTTAGGCGAAAAAGCATGGATTTCGTTGGACTATTTGAAATCGATTGGAGCATATCCAAACGAACAGTTGTTGTCAATAGAGCAGAACCAATTTACTGGACAGTTTATTTCATCGATCATTTTGGCACACATTGATTTTGATAATGAAATTCATACAATTGAACAATTCAACGATGGTTCAATCAATAGTTCTTTGTCGTTTGATTTTCATCCAGACACGTTCAGACAATTGTTTCAAATTATTCAACAACTGACAATAACAGATAAGGCACAGACAAATCCAACGGTCATATTCATTCTTACCGTTTGCTTGAGACTGTTCACCACTCATTTGAAATTTTTCTGTGCTGTGAAATCTAATATCTGCAAAGAATTATTCTCGACAAACGATGAATGGAGTAAATCTTTTTTATGGAGTCGTTTCCAATCGTCGGATGATGTTGACTTAACTACATTTGCTACTCATATTGAATTAAAAGATTGGTTCGAATTCTTCTTGCAATTGACTTGTAGTAATGATGATAAATGGCAGTCCACAACAATATGTGAAGAAGCATCAAGAGCGTTGGTTTACCTTCTTGACAAAGCAACAGTGTCATTTATTGAGAAATTGTCATTTATACATCAACATATTTTCGTGAGCAATCATCATCAATTGACCAAACAATTGTGGCTCAAACTAAGTGAGAGAATTACTCTGTTAACTTGGATCGAACTCCTTTGTGATGATAAGAACAGTAAAGTAGAGAAATCTGCAGCGTTGACCATATTATATTCATTCATTGATATCTACCTAAATCCACCACATCACTTCGAAGAAGAACAAAAGCAAAGACTAAAAGAACTACTATTATCATTTCAGAAACTGTTATTATCTCGAACGCTCTTACAAGCTTGCAAAGTAATCGATATTCCATTTATAAAATCGAAAAAGAAAAAAGAAAAAATCGACTCTTCTGGTTCCGTTGCTACTGCTACTGGTATATCATCTCTGATGGTTAGCTATATTGCTCGCATATTCACTAGTAGTATTGACATAGATAAGATTTCAAATGATTTATTGGATCCGATCCTTCTCACATTGTATTTCTTGGCAAATACAGAAGAAGAAGTCAATTTTGAAGTAATTCAGCCGATCTTTGCATTCGTTTTGCCACGACTAGCTGACTATCTGTTGCAAAGTCATATCAATGAAAACAATGGAAACATTCATACGCATTGTTTATCTTGGCTCATAGGTCGTATGAGTCACTTTTTGATTATTGGTTCACCGCAAAGTTCATTAGAAAAGCAGTATGTTCGCCAATTGAATTCACTTCTGTTTGCTAATGGATGTGAGCAAATCAACGATAATAAAACTCAATATTTGTCGGATTTGTTTCAATCGAATTTGGCTCTCTACAGTCAGTCTACAATTGATGATCATCAACAATCATTGTCATCGGACAATGAGTTTCTCATGTCTGTTTATGAAAATACTGGTCAAGGTGCACAATTGATAGAGAAAATGAGACTTCATGTAAAAGAGAAACATCGTTTACTACAAAAATCAATCGAAAAATTTGCAAATGATGCTTGTGCTGCTCTATTTTCTGTCTACATAAAACATTATCGACGGATTAATTTGGCCAAATCTGAATTGTCTCGAACGGATGATCGAAAACCACACAGTAAACTTTTGTCTATTTTCGAGTATGCCAATCGCGTTCAAACGTTATTCGCAAAAATTAGAGGGCAAGGTGGTGATTGTCAAGAACTTTGTAATCATATCAAAACCAACTCACTTTTTCTCTTATTATCTGTTAAGGAAAACCATTTGATTCCGATTATCCATGAAGATGTAAAGCAATCGGGAGCAAATGTTGCGCTCACAGATAATGAACATAAGATAAAAACGCTGAAACTAAGGCGACAAGATTCACGATGGACAAAAGCAAAACTTATTTTTCGAATGCTTCGAAATACATTGCAAGCTTGTGTTCAATTGAAAAAAATGATGATGTCTAAAAAAGAAATGATCGATCGAAAACGAGACAATGAGCATGTTCTCCATGAAATCATTGACGCCTATGTTTATGGAGATTGCTACGAAGGCAATGTATTGACAATTGTTGAAGAAAAGAAATCGACATCCGAGCATATGCTTCAGTGTATGTTAAGACAACATGAACGAGCCATTACGAGACTGATCACATATCGATTTAGTGAAGTATTTCTTCGGAAATTGTTCGACATTCAAGAAAAAAACCGAATTCATATTATTGCTGCTATTTATTTGCGACATTTGAGACAAGCCAATTTAGATTGGTTGTATTTGGAAAATATCGAAGCATCAAATAGTGTACTGAAAGAAGAAATCTGTAATAGTTATTATGCATGTATTAAAATTGTTCTTTCCTATTTGTTACAATCGAATAGTTCTGAAACAACGATCTTGATATCACCGATGTTCAATCTACTAAATCTACCCTATCAATCAGCTGATATTCATAATTTGCATCATTATCAATTTGCTGAAAAATTCTTCCCATCGTTTATTAGTTTGACAGAAAAAATCGATGATCTCACAGTATTGAAAAGAAAGTTCATTGAATATAATTGGTTTCGATTGTTCACTATGAGATTGTGTGAAAACATTCAAATAGAAGAACTAAATGGTACAAAAAATCTACTACTAGAAGAACAAAGAGATTTGGTTTTCAACAGATTGATTTTCAATGAATTGAAGCAATTGAGAGAAATCTTCGATGCTGCAACGGAAAGCCAAGAGGATGATTCTAGCAAAGAAAAAAATGACTCGTTAAATAATGTATCATTGGGTTGGTTCGTCAAAGTTGTCGCAGCTAACGATGATATATCAAGCATATCGACTTTTTTTCCTTCAAAATTGAGCATTGAATTCTACACCAATCAGTGGATGATCCTTGTTCTTCGATGCATCCATACCCATCAACACGTTCAATCTGTCTGTACTACGATTAATTATATAGAAGAGTTTCTGCACATTTATCATCGCAGCCAACACATGACTAGCAGTTTGCTTGCATTGAAAATATTACGTCATTTAATACCATTATTACCAGAAAGTACCGACAAAATGTCAAGTATTCTTATAAAAAATCTTTTAGTCGAAGTTTTCAATTCAATTGGTGGAAAATTCAGTGTACAACGAATCACACCAGATATCATCACTGAATTAATCAATTTTTATCGAACGAGTATGTCACTTAAATCTCCATGGCAATCCGTAGCAACGCAACTTGTTATTGATAGCATTTCCTTAAATTTCAACGACTTCGAGTCATTTGAAAATATTGATAAAAATCAATTGATTGATTTCGTTGCATCATTAGGTATAATGGGTACATATATTCAACCGTATTGTCTTGGTTCGATTGTGAAAATATATGCTGATGATGGAAATAGTAATGAATACAATTTGGCATTAATCACAGAAGTAGATATCAATGCTCGAGATTTGGGTATACCTGAAGCGTCGCCGTACTATGTTCAATATTTTCAAAAAGACAAGGCTGAATGGGTCGCAGCCGATAAATTAAAACTTGAGATTGATGTTCCACCACCGAATCCATACTTGTTTTCTCATGCCGATGGAACAATCGATTTGATTCTTGATAAGCTTGCTTATTTCATACAACTGGACACATCAACATCCAATTCCATAGTTTTATTACAACTGAAACGTCGATGTATCGGTGCATTATGTCAGTTGTTAAATGATAGAAAACTTGTGGAAATATTTATGCAAAAGTCCTATGTATCTCTTCTTGCGAAATTGGCTGTCTGTAGTTTGCCATTGACAACTCGACTTCAATTGTTTGATTTACGTCATTTTAGTAAAGATCATTTAGAACAATATTGTTTAAGTCTAGACAACTATGAACATTCAAAACAAATAGTAGAAAATGATCATGAAAAAGAAAATTTCCATTATGACATGAAGCAAAACAATACCACTGATACATCACCGTTTAGCATATGGGATAATATTCCAATTAATCGTGATCGAAAAATCGTCGATACTTTAACTACTAGTGTGTTAAAATATAATGGATGGAAGATATATGCATCAGAAGCTGAAATCGAATTATTTAAACGAGGTAGAATAGGAAACGATGACCTATATGTTACTCCGATGCCATATAGAATTCCCCCTGCACAGGTACTTCAAGAATTATGTATCGACACGACTAATGACAGCGATGATGGCAATTTTCCGACTTATATTATCGATAATCTGCAAGTGAGCGAAGGAAAATGGTACTTTTGTGTGAAATTACCACTTGGTGAACTTGTTCAAATCGGATGGGCAACAGCTGGATTCTCGCCTGATTCCCGTAATGGTCTTGGAATAGGCGATGATTCCTATTCATGGTCGTATGATGGATCACGACACGTTCTCTTCCACGATGGTAGCCATGATTATCCCGTTGATGACGATATTCACTGGAAAGTAAACGATGTTTGTGGATGTGGAATTGAAATCGATGGTGAAAATACGCGAATCAAATATTGGCTGAATGGAAAATTCTTAGGTACCGCTTTTGCGCATCGCTCATATCTCGGATCATCACGAACGAAATGTGATATGAGACCAAATGGACCAAATACTACCTATTTTCCCGGCGTCTCTATGCAGTCTTATAGTTATTGTTCAAATCGTTGCGAACTGTTACTTAGTCCAGAAGATATGACTGAATGTCCATTACCCGATGGTTACAAGCCACTTCTATTACCAAAATTAGTCAACACTGAAAACTCGATTGTAGCCTATCCCTTCAATGCTTATTTAATCGGAGATAATATGGAAAATTACATCTACACATCACGATTGAGTAGTTCGAAGTTTCGTCTACGTGACTTTGTCAACGAAAATCATTTAGAAACTTCGTTCATTCTTGATGATCACCATCTAATATTACCAGAAAATAGTGGCGGTTTCTCATTTCCGATTGACAATTCAACGTCTTCATCAACAGTCAGCTTTGATTTTAAATTTCTAACCACATCCAATCATGATTCAAGCAATAAAACCAACATTCATCTACTGAAATTGAACTCAATGGATTTATTCTCAGTAGAAATACCAACAATGAATGATGTCAATGAAGATATACGAATAACGATCGTATTTTATCCGACAGAACAACAAACAAAACTGTACATGAACGACAAATGCCGAATCTTTTATGGAGGATTTGACTATGAAAAAAGGACAACTAGTCTGACTTTGCACATTCTACCCAATGGTGGCGCTGCAATTCGAAATCTTGCAATATGGAAATATGCTTTATCCGAAGAACATATTCATCGTTTAGTTACATATGGTCTATCATATGTGGCCAGTGACAATGAACAATTGAATGAATACCGAAGACAAGCCAATGTGTTTACATTCAGCAAAAATCAACAAATGTTTGCCAATGAATTACTTGTACCATTTAATCAACCATTCGAAAAGAGTTTGTGGCAGAAAAATAAAACACAAGTCGACAATGATGAATCACACTATTTTAAAACAATTGATGGAACTAATCAATCTGTTGTGCAGTTATGCGGAAACAAAACTTATCTTGTTCTAGACATATCCACTGAACATAATTTTGGATTGACACTTGTCCTCGATATTTACGTACCGAGTTTTCCAAAGAATAATGAACGACTGACACTAGTAATGTTGAATCCACAGTTAAGTATTTGCATAGCACATGATGGCCGTCTTTTTCTTTTATCAGACGGTCAAACCTTGAACATGAGTACATTAAATGTCCCACTGAACGAATACGTACGTTTTGCTGTTTTAATCGATGATAATTATGGGAAAATCTATCTAAATGGGTCATTGGCACTTGAAAACGATAAGTTTACCACGAAAACAAATCCTATTTGCTTGTTTAGAGAAAAGGATTCAACAACGAATACAACAGGCGAAGACAAATTACGAATCGAATGCAAACTGATCGCATTTCTCAATCAAGCTGTTTCGATAGATTATACAATGGAATCATCACAATATTCTCTTGAATCATGGCTTGCACCACCTCTGTCACTTGTTTTGTCACGTTTAAGTGCTATCGGATACAAAGAAACATGGATCACGTCGGTCATCAAACAATCTAAGGCACTCACATTGCAAATGGCTGATATGCTCATTCGTGAACAGAAAGAACAATTAATCAAAAACGATCAGAAGAATCGACGAGATTATTATGTCACCATTTTATCACAGTTAGCCCCATCTATTGATCAAGAAAAGTTAGAAAATAAAATCATGTTTACCAGACTTGAAAATGAGGTCGAGTTGTTAGCAGTGGCTGAAATGATGTTGGTCAATTGGAATGATTTACAAATGCCAGCAACTTCAACAGATGACAACGACGAAACAGAAAGTGAATCAGAAGACATAAAATGGTTTCAGAAAGCCGTACGTGGTCTATGCACCAAAAATAGCTTTACAGAATGGATTCAACAAAGATCAATAAACAATCATAGCGATGAACTCGTTTATCAACTTCTTGATTTGAATAAACCCCAACTAGAACAATCGGTTATGATGACAATGACAGAAAGTTCACAAAAAACAATACACAAATCGATTCAATATTCACATCAACAAATTTCACAGAAGCAATATTCAAATTCACGAATTGCTTGTGAACAAGGATTAATCTCGATCTATGCACGAGAAGCGATTTTCAATCTTCTCAAAATCTGGTCGAACAATGGTCAAAGTTTATTTCACATAGACAAACTTGGTGATTCTCAACTGATTATCACTTTACTGCGCCTAATGGAATATCATTACAGTTCGGCCAACGATCGGATAAATTCGAATATTGATACATTAAGTATCGTAGCAAAGTCCATGCTACAAGCTGAAGTGGATACACTACACAAGCACATTAGAGCACATAATGAAATGAATGAACATTTATTTCAAAGCAAATCCCCATTGCTAAGCCAATTGCAAAAGAATATTATAGGGCAATTGATTCTTTTTCTGGTTCAACCATCATTATTACTAAAGAAAACTGAGGAGCAAACAATCATCACTGATGAATCAATGATAATCAATCAACCTAATTTGACATTTATTCTCACAATGATAAGAATATTCGCGGAATTAGTAGCGAATAAATCAACAATGAATCAACATGAAATTGATTTGATTATTCCATTGCTATTTCCAGAAATGCTAATCAATCTGATTTTTGATCTATTTCTTGTAGTTCCAATGCATGAAACGAAAATTTTCATCCTTCATTTATTTACGATGTAAGTAAACTAAATTTGGCAATCAGTCCTCTTGTCTTAGTAGTTGCAGGAAGGTTCAAGCTACTTCGTTGATAATCTTGATTGTTTCTGAATCGAACACAAAAAAATCGGAGCCAGAATGAATGGTTGGCATTTTCTAGTAGATGATTTGTCCTCATCCCTTAGAAAGCAATTTTTGATACGTATGAAATTTTCAGCAGTTATAGAGCTTGTTCTTTATGTAATTTCTATAAGTTTCAGTTTGATCCATTGACTTTTAGGTCTGTTTTGACTTTAACTATGTAAGCAATACCTTGAACACAGGAATGATTATAGTTCAAAGAAGTTTTATATACATCTAATAGAGAATTGATTTCTAAAAATAATCGTAAAAAAAAGATTAAGATAGAATAAAGTTCTAGCCGAAAAAATTAAGAATAGCATTCGACTAGGTGTAAATGTAGGTATACTTTGGATATCATTTTCATTGGTTTATAAATCATTTTCACCTTATTTTATGGAGAATTATAACGATTTCTTAAATACAGAGAGAGCATTCGAATAGCTAGAAAATCTGGTCAAAAAGTCTTAGAGAACAATCTGTATTGAGGATATGGGCAAAGAAAAGGCTCACACCACCATGTAACTGACCATTCATAGGTGTACCGAAAAATAAGAGGGTACTAGGAGACTCAGTTGTATGCGAATGTGTTTTAAAAAAAGACAGAATTTATAGCCTAGTTTATTTTATAGTTTGATTCAAGCAAGCGAACATTTCAATTTATATGACCATATTCTTTGTTTCCTCTTCAAATTACTTGTCGAACTATCTAAGGATGAAACATCGATGAAAAAGTTTCGAATGTATGTTATGGACATTTTTTATTTGCTTTCGATTCGACCGAATCATCAACGAACGGACATGAGCAGTGTGAGTAGTTTCAACGAACGGCTGCAATCAATATTAGCTACATGTCCGAAAAATGTTCGTAATCTCTTTACAATGATCGATGTTATTGATGCTTTGACCAATAAAAACAAACAAGCACCAATTGTTGAGGCCTTTATTGTCCAATCCAGCACTATTCTGGGTGACAATAACAAATTGACAGTAGATGATTTTGAAAAATCCAACACTTACTTTAATTCGATTGTTGATAGAGAATTAGTGAGTTTTATGAACCAAAATTTAACGGATGACACTTCGTTTAATGACTTCATCATTAGTCTGCCTACAGAGTCCGAACCTAATCCAACGTTTTTTAAAATTTATCCATCGTTGTCAACTATTCCAGCTAATTGTATACAGATTCGTGCAAAAATCATCTATCAATTGAACATAATTTGCGACAAAGTTCTGTCCATTATCGACTTAAGTTTAGCACCAACACAAAGTATTGTAGCAGATCGACTTCGAAATGCCAAAAACTACCTGTTATATCAGAAGAAGTTCGAATTATTCGAAGAATCTCTAGAAGAAACTAATCTAGAAAATGTTCACAGACCTACGGTTGAGTTTGATCCAGTTAAAGCCACAATGGAGAGTGAAAATGGCAAAAATACTATGTTTTATCAAGCTTATGAGCAGTTACATAAAGATGCTCATAGATCATTTCGAAATGAGGATGATCACTTATGGGAAGCAACTTATATTGGTATGCATAGCATTGATGCAGGTGGACCTTATCGTGATTCAATTACATGTATTTGTTCAGATATTTGTAGTACACGATTACCATTGTTCATGTTATGTCCAAATGGACGAACAAATATAGGTTTGAATCGTGATCGGTGGATACCAAATGTGTTTCCACAGAATGAATCTATTCCGGATACGTTCAAAAATCAATATCGATTCGTTGGACAATTGATGGGCATGGCAATACGAAAAAAACATTATTTGGATTTGAAATTTCCCTTATTTCTATGGAAACAATTAGCAAGAGAACAAGTGACGATTGAAGATATTGAAGCAATTGATATACAATGTTTTAAAATAATAAAAGAAATGCAAGCGAATTTCACTCAAGATGAACTTATCGATGTAAATATTGATATCAATTATTTGTTTAGTAGTATTATGAGTGAACTTCGATTTGAAGTTGTCAGTTCTGCTGGACAATCATACGAACTTGTTCCTGGTGGCAAAGAAATTGCATTGACAGCAGCTAATTTCAAAGATTATTGTACGAAATATCAAGAATACCGTCTGAATGAATTTAGTCGTCAGATTGAATTCATTCGTCAAGGATTGTACAGTGTTGTTCCATGTTACTATTTGAGTCTATTTACAGCCGGTGAACTTGAGGAAGCCGTATGTGGAAAAGGTCATATTGATATAGAACTTTTGAAAAGAAACACACGTTATGGTGATTCAAATGATCACGATTTACCGCATATTGAACGATTTTGGACCGTTCTAAAGGAAATGTTCAATGAGGAACAAAAAAAATCGTTTATTATTTTCGTGTGGGGACGAAGCACACTACCACGTTGTGATGAAGAATTTACATGCAAATTTTGCATCAATCCATATTATGAATCACCGGATGAAGTAGACAAGATGCTTCCACGTAAGTCAAATGAAAGATTTATTAGCTTGAATGCTCGCTTAGAGAATAATTTATCTTTGAAGTCTTGGGAAGTTTTCAATTAGATAAGTGAGAGATATTGAAGAGATGATAGATACTCAAAAACTAAATCGGAATGAAACCTGAAAATTGTCATAAATCTTCATCCAGTGTTGTTTGCCGATTTTTTCTCATTTAAGAAAAAAACCTCTGATTTTTTTACCTTTAGCTGCTTAACACTGATTGTCTTTTGACCGCGAGTTGTTCTTCAAAACGACAAACGAATTTAAGCGATTACTCTATCAGAAGAATGAAAAAAATAAACAAAAAAGAAATAATCAAAAATAGTAAAACCGTGGAAAAAGTATCAAAGCAACGATCAAAAAATAAACTTTTCAACCAGTCTCGACATAGAAACTCTAACTTAAGCAGAATTATCCAAAGCTATTTCTATCTAGATAAAAAAAAGATTCGGTTAGTGAATGATTGCCATGAAAAATAAAAGAAAAGCCGAAAAATGAGATTTGGTAACTTTTAGATTAAAAATCGAATGAAACCAACTCTTTCCCTCCCCTAAAACAGTATATGATCGGATTCATTCAGGCTAACATCAGAAGTTAATTGAGCTTTAAGTACTATCATTCCACTTACCTCAGAAAAAAATCTCTGTAGGAGAATATGGCAAAACGTTTTCATCAAGCTGTCTCAACTAGTATTCATTTCGGTTTTAAACAGCCAAAAATCCTGTTTAAACTTCTAAACAAAAATGATTTCTCTCTTCGATGCCATCAAAACCAACCTCTTATTGACTTGAATTTCTGGTATAATCCCATCAACAAGGTTTCTATTCTTTTATTCTAGGATCGCATACGTGTACTTTTGCTCTTGATTTACCTGAATATTCAACAACAGATATTATGTATCAACGCCTAAACTATGCCATCACAAATTGTTCTAGTATTGATGGCGATGGTTAATCTAAGTGAACGAATCGTTTTTCACACAAACAGTGTCACATTTTTAACTTGGAACTATTTTAAATAATGAAATAAACAAGAAAAAAACATAATGATGTTCGAATCAAACAGAATCTTGAAACTGGAATATTTTAGCTGAAAGAAATATTATATTTGCCACTCGGCATATAATGTAAAAGTAATAGTACAAATGCGGAGTGATTTTCATAACATTAATTCATTGCATTTCTCTTCGAATAATTTGATGATCTTTCCATGGAACAGTTCGTGAGAGCAATGTAGTAGAGGACAGAATCACGCATGACGATGCCAGTCAATGATGATCAAATTCAGAATTATTCTTTTCACTCCTTGAGCTATAATTCATGACCTTAGATATGAAAAAAAAAAAGAATTGACCCAAGTGTCTAGTTCCTTTAGCAGAATGAATGCATTATCAATTACAAATCAAATGACCACTTGATAAGCAGCGATTGGTGATTCCCTCCGAGACGATTTCTTAAACAAAGGTCTTACTCGAACTAATCTTAGAATAGAATTGGGAATGATCTTAAACGAATAGGTCTAGATTGATTACCTATATGATTGTGTTTCGCTTCAGCTGTGATATTTGATACAATTCGATCTCTAAATCGGAGATGATGCAATCGATTCGTGAGCGAAGCAAAGAAAAACATGGAATTATGAATATTCTTCTAGTTTAATACTCTCGTTGTTCACCTTATTATGCATGAGTTTCATACAGAACGATCCATCTTCCACATACTTCTTCAGAACTAGAACTATACTTTTTCAGACGATAAATCAATATTAGTCCGTTGACAACCAACAGTCGATCGACCATCAATATCGGTTTTTCTTTCAATACACGAACTCACACTTCTATTTCAAAATAAACAATCATATCAGCCTCAAGTTGAACACTAGAAAACTCCTAAAAAACCGACTATTGAGCATAATTTTTGTGACGTTGAAATTCATGCGAATCGGCCATAGTTGATTACGAAGTTTTAACTGCTTTTTTGGATGTGTAGATAATGATAGCAATGATTTAAACTAGATAAGTTCTACTTGATCTGCATCGTTCGAATCATTTGTCATAAAATCCTTGAGGACCGGAACATGAAACGATGAAAGACAGCATTTGTCCAATTGATAAAACAAATAAAATGCCATAAATTCAAAAAGAAATTATTTCAGAGGAAGCAGCTATGTGGAAAACGTTTTGCTTTTACCGTCAAACTTTTCAGAACACAATTAACATTCACTATGAACAGTGAACATATTGCAGATTAAAATTTTGCTCGATGTTATCTATCGATTAAGAGGAATTTCAATTGTACAAACTTTTTGAATCTTTTGTTCTCTTGAGGACAAATCGAAGAATTGAATATTAAAGAAAAATTTCTAGTGAACATGAATTTATATCTTTCCAATTCGGCCAGATAGACGAATCAAATTCTATCGAATAAAGAACATTTTCCAATGGAAATCTTTTTGAAAATCTTAGCAAAGTTTCACTGAGTTGTTGTCCACGAATTTTCTTTTTCATATAGATTTTTCTTCATAGATATTCTGTCGACGAGAGGATAAATCACATTTTCCTCTTGATTTACTGGAGAATAAACTGTCACATTGTTCTATAAATAAATGAATTACACTCCAGAAATTGATGTGCTTGGTATTTGTCAAAATTTAGTGAAACGCTACTAATTTTCAAAAAATAAAAATAAAAGACACTCATTTAGTCACTGTTTGAGCTACTGATGGAGATATTCAAAGCATGTTAAAATCTAAATAAAAAAAAGACTAATATTGATGGTGAAGAGTGTTTTCTGGTCACGATTGGTATTCGTTATTCTACTCGCTTGAACCATCGACGGGCTTTGACAGTGCCACTCGTCATTTCCTATAAGCAAATATTAAAGAAAATGAGAGATATAACGAACTACTCACAATCTGTTGTAGTCCTTGATCATCAATATAACGTGTTACCATTGATTCTTTGCCATTTTTGCTGCACAATGTCTGCACCCATTTGTAATCTTAAAAACGAACGGTTATCTGAAANCTTTTAATATACCAACTCACACTTCTATTTCAAAATAAACAATCATATCAGCCTCAAGTTGAACACTAGAAAACTCCTGAAAAACCGACTATTGAGCATAATTTTTGTGACGTTGAAATTCATGCGAATCGGCCATAGTTGATTACGAAGTTTTAACTGCTTTTTTGGATGTGTAGATAATGATAGCAATGATTTAAACGAGATAAGTTCTACTTGATCTGCATCGTTCGAATCATTTGTCATAAAATCCTTGAGGACCAGAACATGAAACGATGAAAGACAGCATGTGTCCAAGTGATAAAACAAATAAAATGCCATAAATTCAAAAAGAAATTATTTCAGAGAAAGCAGCTATGAGAAAACGTTTTGCTTTTACCGTCAAACTTTTCAGAACACAATTAACATTCACTATAAACAGTGAACAAATTGCAAAATAAAATTTTACTCGATGTTATCTATCGATCAAGAGGAATTTCAATTGTACAAACTTTTTGAATCTGTTGTTCTCTTGACGACAAATCGAAGAATTGAATATTAAAGAAAAATTTCTAGTGAAAATGAATTTATATCTTTCCAATTCGGTCAGATAGACGAATCAAATTCTATCGAATAAAGAACATTTTCCAATGCAAATCTTTTTGAAAATTTTAGCAAAGTTTCGCTGAGTTGTTGTTCACGAATTTTCTTTTTCATATAGATTTTTCTTCACAGATATTCTATCGACGAGAGGTAGATCACATTTTCCTCTTGATTTCCTGGAGAATAAACTGTCACATTGGTCTATAAATAAATGAATTACACTCTAGAAATTGATATGCTTGGTATTTGTCGAAATTTAGTGAAACGCTACTAATTTTCAAAAGATAAAAATAAAAGACACTCATTTAGTCGCTGTTTGAGCTACTGATGAGATATTCAAAGCATGTTAAAATATAAAATAAAAAAAGACTAATATTGATGGTGAAGAGTGTTTTCCGGTCACGATTGGTATTCGTTATTCTACTCGCTTGAACCATCGATGGGCTTTGACAGTGCCACTCGTCATTTCCTATAAGCAAATATTAAAGAAAATGAGAGACGTAACGAACTACTCACAATCTGTTGTAGTCCTTGATCATCAATATAACGTGTTACCATTGATTCTTTGCCATTTTTGCTGCACAATGTCTGCACCCATTTGCCATCTTCGAAACGAACAGTTGTCTGAAACAAAAGCAATTTAGAGAGAAAAAAAGAATGAGTTTCCAAGTCGACATGGAAATAAGAGATGATCAACGTACCTGCACTTCACTTCCGTCGGGAGTTGTATCTTGAAATTGGACACCAGGTGTAAAACTTATCAATTTAGTTTTTAGTGGCATTTCAGTGCGTAATGTCCAGATGCCATTGTTTTCACTAATAACAAGACGAGGACTCATACTTTTAGCTAACAAGCGAAAAGCCATCGAAACACCCATTTCTTTCAAGAATCCTTCAAAATTTTCACTGCGAACCTGAGATAATAACATGAGGCACGATAATTTGATAGTAATAAAAAGACTCTAACGATCCTACTTACATGTTCCCATGTTCCTATGAGTGCTTCTATACTATTGCCACTAGCCATTTTGTTTATCTAATTCAAATAAATGATGGATCAAAAAAACCATAACAAGTTACATTTACCTTATATATATTTTGCTTTTTTAATAAATAACGTGTTAACGAAAATAATGCCTGTTACAAAACGATAACGAACACACGTGTAAATGACGAAATTTTATCTCAAAGTGTTTACAGTCATCAACACAAGTCACTACATAAACGTATCAGCAAGGAATGACGCACAAATATTTTCATGACCACTAGAGAAGAAAAGGAAAGAAAGTATTAGAAAGACAACGTCACACATATCAGGTACGTGGATATACAGCAGCCTTACTTTAGATGTAGGAGAAGGGTGTTTGATAGATTCTCTGTGGATTCATATTGAATATAGAAAAGAAAAACATTGATCAATGCATCGATCACTACCACGTGCGTTTTCTTCTACACCAACTACAATAATCTTTCTCTTATCAGTAAAGATAAAAGGGTTGAGAATTTTCAAGCGTTTTATGGTCAAAGTAAAAGTCGTATTTCTCTCACTGAATGATTTATCCACGATACAATTTTAGTTGTTCGACACAGCAAACAAGGAACATTGCGTCATCTCAACATAATACTTGCTTAGTAATCGCTATTTCCACATTAGACGAACTAAAAAGGCAAGAGAATGGGTTCCGGTGCCAGCTTTGAATGCTCGATGCGCACAAGCGTCTCATACGGTCGCCGTGATATGAGGAACAATGTAGTCGCACATATTGCCGATGAACTCTCCTTCTGTTATTGCTAATAATGACTTTTTATATAATCAAGCCAAGAAAAAAAACTTGACCGTAATAAATGAATATATTATTTTCCAGATATTTACAATACGATTATGAAAAGTGTTTGAGATTTTCCATAACTGATAAATCTTTCCAGCAAAAAAGATACCACAGATAATTATATAAAATACCATTGACGGATATGGACAGGGTCCTAGATCTTTTCAAATCATTTGACATTTAAGTGTATGAGCCCCTTCTTTCACTTACACTTAAGGATCATGACGACTAGCATTTAAAAACGTTTATTTTTAAAATATAGTTAATACATTTTAGATGATATACAAAAATTTGGTAACGGTTTTCATATAAACATGCTTAGACATCATTTTTGTCGTTTAGTCTGTTCCTGTGGACGTTTTAGTGACAGTTGAGATGGAAGCCAATTTAATAATTGCTGTAATCCACAAGGTTCTATACATCGTGGACATGTATGTCTGTAATAAAACCAATCGGCGATACATTTTTTATGAAAAACATGACCACAAGTAGTAATTACACTATTTGTATGATACATTGGATCATAACAAATACTGCAATCATCATAATAGTGTGTAATATCTAATTTTATAATTGTTATCGATTTCATGTACGCTAATATTTCTTCCGCTGGTATTTTAATTTGAGTGAAACGTTCAACAACGTTGCATATTGATGATAGCCAAGAGTTATGATCATTTGGTTTTGGAAAATAATAAAAATCACTCGAATGCATTGCATCAAGTTTAACANTTTATGATTTTCAAAAAAAATTTTCGTTGTGCGTTTATTCTATGTTATAATACTGAATGTATAAAAATAATGGCTAGATCCTTGTTAGAAAGTTTACTAAATAAAATTGATCATCGATATTGAATTTATACAAATACTCATTCAAGTACAAAATATTTGAATATAAATGATCACCAACGAAACGAATAAATGATGCTACTCTAGTTTGAATACCTCTTTATTTCTTAAGAAATCCTGAAAGAATCTTTCAGAATTCTTAATCTGAAGGATTCTATTCCGGGACTCTAGTAATTACTGTTTTCGGAATATCTCATCATGAAATAGAATCCTTTTTAGGAATTTCTTCAAGCGTTTGCTCAGATTTTGTTATCAACTAAGAATAAAGAATTCTAAATTGATTCATTTTCGATTCTAACGAAGATCTTGACAACAATAATAGAAACAATTATACTACCAGTCTATTAATTTTTTATCAGTACCTGTTTGAAATCTTTGGACCAAACTCCTCTCAGACGTTACAACTAAATCAGACGAGGATTTGTATAAAGAATAAAACAAGATCAGTGAAAGTTCAAAACTGATAAATCCTGAGGGGTCAGCTGAAGAGAATATTCTTCAATGCACACCGATACCCTCATTCAACTATTTATGAGTAGATCCAATCGAGAACTCATCTTGAATCATAAAACAAGATTGAACGGATGAGATATTCTAGAGGAGAGAAATATCGTGTAACAATCTTTGGTTCTTTCGTGATTGTGTTCAATTATTTAACAAAAACTGATGATTTGATTCCGAGTCACAAATTGAGGGATGAAAATTTCAAGTTGAAACTAGTCACTTTGATTTTAAGATACAAATTCTAATTCCATTTTGCACTCGAATCTTCGCCGTGTATCTAATTATTTTACTTTCTACATTCTCTTTACGAAACAAAGTGAAAACTTTCGTTCAAATATCATTTATTGAATTATTTTTCTTTTGAGGGAATCGGATTGAGTCGAACTATATAGAGTTGAGTGTTATCGGTGACAGCAGAAATCTGTATGTTCAACGGATGTTGATCGATTCGAAGTGCATCATGTTTTGTCATTTGAATTCCATTGTTCGTCATCACCTGTCCTTGACCAACGACGACAAATACAATTTCGTTGCTGTTATCCAAAACATTGATCGTTGTTTCTTGTCTAGATTTCATTTTGACACGTTCAACATCATGGTGAAATTTAGTACGTCGTGTCATCACATTAAAATCGGTCAATGTTTCACCGTGTAATTGACAAGTGATAGATAATTCACCAGGAAATGAATAAGGCAACGAATCTTGATTGAGATGAATCATATCATTGCAGTTATTATTGAACATCAGATCAAGTTCGTGCTGACTGATAACACATAGAGTTCGATCGATGTCAGGAAAAATAGAAAAAGGACCACCGGGAGGTTTCACTTGTGCTATACTTAATCGCCAATCAAATTCTTCTTGTTCATTGTTCGGTGCACGAGCAATCTCACTGGTAATTCCACCTCCATTCTTCCACACCATCTGTTTGTGTTCATTGGCTCGAAGGAGCATTTTCGTCCTTCTAGAAGAAACAGAAAGCAAGTAGAACTATTTCTTCATGGAAAAAGATTATCGATTGATTTCACTGTATCTAATAAAAACTTTTCAGAGTACCACGTGAAATTGTTCTGAGAGAAAAAGTATCCTTGATTGCAAAAAATACGACTTTTTATGAGTAAATCCTTGTCAAATAAAAGTGTAGTTATTAATGCAAGTGTATGCTCGTTCTTTTTTTTTCTTTGATACGTCGCTTGCACGCAGCAGAAAAGAAAACATGTCATAAACGCACACCTGTATTGTCTCACGTTGTTCAATGAATCGTGACCTATCTTTTAACTAAATATAACCAGCTTGATTTCGATGCTACTTCTATTTGTTTGTTTTCGTCTAATTAGAAACAAAAAAAAGTTGGTTTTAGTGTTTTCGTCAATATCATACACCATCTAGTATAGATCGATATCAATTACATATTAAAATGAGCGACGATGAAAAAAAACAAATCATGTAAAACAAGCATTGTTACATGCAGCTGTCAAGAGGTGTGTAACGATTCGGATCATTATTGGTCCCGAGATTTTCTCTGAATTCATAATGAACTTTATGCTTCTAAAGAGTTGTGTAACAAACACTACTTCAATTGCTTCGATGTATATCGAAGTAGCTTGCAGATGTGACTAGTTCTTCTAATTTTAATTTCTTTCTTCAGCGATTTATTCAAATCGCGATAAATTTTCGAAAGCTATAGAGGTTACTTGAAATCAATCGAACATCATGTATTTCAAGTGTCTGTTGTTGACAAATGCATATTCTTTAGAGGCATTGGATAATGCAAGTTTAAATCAATTACATTTCGGATTCTATAACGTAGTTTTGGATCAATTTCAATTAGCCTTTGATTTAATTTCTGGTCTTTTACCATTTGATCATCCATCTGTCTTAAGGCATGACAATCATGTATTTTCTTTTCATCTCCGTATACATGTTACGGAACACAGTATTTGACAAACCGAAAAACATGTTGCTAAAAACTTTTTGTACACTATAAAAATTATGCGAACGAGTTTTATATTTCAATCTCGTAGAGATTAACGTGAAAGTGTTGCTTTTATCGAAGATACTTCCTTGTATTTATGAATCTTTTACTGAAATGACTTGTTCTCACTATCAATTGACAACAAGAGGTTTTCTTACTCTTTTAAATTATATACGAGACCTGCAGTTTATTGTTAGTTTTACAAAAACATTTGTGTCGAGAGGTTTTCAAGGTGACCTACTGAGAACATTTTATACTCTAGAGAGGCTCTTCCTCTCTTTTGCTGCCTAGGCTTAATTTTAGAAATATGTGTTATTCTCTCAAAAGCTCTATACGACTTTCAACCAAGATATTCGAAGAAAAATCTCTCTAAGTTTCTTAGCAATCATTCATAAAGAGTGAAAGCCTATTGGTCGAATGAAAGAAGACTTCATCATGTTACACCATTTATTCTCGAAGAATTATACTGAAAGTTTTTTCAAACCAATACAATTATGTCTGTTAAAAACAGTCCTGTCTTCGAACTATCTGAGGATTTTCTAATCAAGAAAATTGACTCAAAGAATATTTTTTTATTCAGCAATGGTGGTATATGGACAGCAAAGAAAAATAAAAAGTACTTCGAGAAATATCCAAAGTGCATGATGTTGTTAGACACTTAAATAAATTGCTTCTAACTTTGTCTCTAATCTCTACTAGAACAAAAAAAGAGTTTTAGTTTTGTTTTGAGGAATGTGTCATTATTGAAAGGAATTTTTTTTCGAATAACACGTTTCCATCTGATTTGAAATTTTAACTACACAACAATCTTGACAAAGTAGAAAAACAATTTTCGAGTTCATTTCAATGTTTTCTTTTTCTCTGGGTACTTGTTTGCCATGGAACTCTATTTATATTAGTTACGAATAATCCTTCGTCCTGTGAAGAGATCAATAATCAAACTTCACCTCTGAAGAATCGACTCTTTCTTTTATCTAAGCAGGAAAAAAACATCAATATTTTCGCTCAACTTCATCCATCAGATTCGATATTGTTTGCTTGTTGATCGATTGATCCAAAAATTTTTCGACAAATAATCATTCGACCAATGGCTCCTTAGTCTTTTTGTTCTTCTTATCAACAAGATTTGTTTCTCTTTTGAATTGATGAAAACCATTTTCTGGAATGCTCTTTAAATCTTTTAAATTCAATCTTCAAACTAAAACTCGAGATGTTCTATAACAAATTCCAAAATTTAAATATTTTTATTAGATGATTTTTCTTTCGGAACTCTCGGTATGTCATTTATCTTATTTTTTTCCAATGATGGTCATGAGCGTTCTCTTGTTGCTAATTCTGATGAATATTCTGTTGGTTGAGTCCAGCGTTAGCACACTGNAAAAATGAACAATATAGAATTTAAAAATTCTGTTCAGACAAAAGTTGTGCACTGACATTGGCTTTAATCTGAGACCAGCCCGAGCTCGATACCTCATGTTATGGTGAAGTTATATCGATTCTTCTGAAGGCCAAAAATGACCTATGATTCAGCTGAAACTCCGGTCTAGTAAGGCCAATTGCGCTGAAATTTTTATCAGAGACTTATCTCTCCAGGATCACTCATCCCTGAAATTTTCAGCTCACAAGACCCATTCTAAGTGAGAAATCATTTCTGAGGGGGGGGGGGGGGGGCTTAAATGAAATGAATGAAGTAAAACCAAATCAGTTCATGAAGATCTTTCACTAAACAGTTGAAGTATATGCATCGCATAAACATAGTGAAAAGCGACTTTTACGAGAGATAACTCGTTTATTTATTTGAATGCTTCTATCAGAGTTTTAGATAAATTGTTAGAACTAGTGCCATTGACTTCCCTACTTGTAGATGTACCGCTGACAGGCTAAAGTACGACTAAGATAGGACAGAGTCGACGATCTGAATAGTCTACGGACATAATAATAGTTTTTGCATATTTTCTCATTCGAGATTTTTCACATCAATTTTCATTTTGCTTCACTCTCTTTGCTCATTTACATATAGAAAGAATGTGTAACTAATGTACTTTTGTATTAGAGATCATCACAGGGCAGGGCAACTAAATTGAGTTTCCTCATTACAAGTTCTAAAAAATTGATAAAAATTATGTGATTGCTTTCAAATTTAGTATTAACATTTTATTCATGTAGGTTCGAAAAAATGTCAAAATCAAACCCAGTAGACAATCAAAAAATCGCCTACTAAAGAATGATACCCGTGTTAAAACTTAGAAACAAATCTAATTTTAAAGAACTTTTTGATAATTGAGACTTGATTAAAGTGTTGCTATTCTAATAAGATTATCCAATTTTTGTCCGCCTTTAATCGCGATGTGTGTGAAACGCATTTCTCTGAATTTTTAATTTGAAAACTCTAGCTTTTTTTTGTGAACTTCTCATCTCCCTGCATTGACAAGTGTAATCCTAGATCAACCTTTGATGCACGCCATACTTCGAAGTGTGATAATGATTAGTAGTAACTCGTGCCAATCAAAATACCGACAAATTAAACTTTTCTACCCTTTTTTCCCCACTGAGAGGCGTTACTTTATTTTTATTTTTATTTATAGCAAAGGATAACTATAAATAAAATCTTTATCTTTATAAAATAAACATAAAATTTTTTTTTATTTGAAAAATAAATGTAAATAAAAAAAAAAGATAAAATAAATAATAAAGAAACTTTTTCTCCTCTGACAACATAATCTTTAGTTTTCACTAAGTAGTTCACAAAAAGTTATGATACCATAGATGGAAATGATATGTACAGAAAAGTCTGTTGCATATATTTTTTCATATATCAGCTTGATTTTTAATAATATCACATGTCGAAGTAATGTTACTGTAAGAAAAAATATTCATTAACATAACCCGCTGTTATATTAGGTATTTGTCTATTCTTTATTCTTTTTTTATCTTTATTTTATAAATATAATGTTGATATTTAACTTTATTTTTTAACCATAAAGATTTACTCATCTATGTATATTTATTTTTCAAAAATAAACAATCTCTTTATCATTATAAAATAAAGATGAAGAATTTATTTGTGTTTATTTTATGAAAATAAGGATCGAATTTATATTTATTTTAAAAAAAAAGATAAAGTAACATCCCTAGTCCAACGGAATAAGAAGTCAATAGCCTTCTATTATATGAAAATTCACATCGCTTTTTCAAAAATGGAATTGTATTGCGAGCTAGTTTTTGCTGGTATTTATCTAAAAAAATTAAGGGTTTTTGAAGAATTTTTCTGATATTTGCATAGGTGCTTTTAGCGATCATATGTCGAAATACGAGAAATATTACTTGGAAAACACTTTTGCGAGAAAAAAAAGTGATTTAAATTACCAAAAAAATGGTTGTTTATTCAAAAACTAGGTTTTTAGGTGCTAAACCTTGAAATTCGTAGAATTTCCGAAAAATATATAGAAAAACCCATGGTCTGCTCTTATGCCTTGTAAAATTCTTTTTTGTGGATGGCTTTCTGGTATAGAATGACTTTCTGTTCTTGGAAGGAAGGTTTTTAATTAGCATCGACTATTTTTAAATATGCCTATTCAAGTCGGGTTTTCAGATTGAAAGGCAACTTTTGATTTGGTTTTCTTAGCAAAAATTTTTTTTTTCATGTTCATTAACTTCTTGTTCTTTTTGAGCAAGAAAGTTATATGATATGCATACCTGTTGGAATCTGCAGAAGAAAACAAATTTGACTAGAGTTCTAGTCAATTTTAAGCTGTAGATAAGGTGTAATCAATTAAAAATTGCTTTTTAAAAATTAGTTTTACTCGATCAAAACGGATAAAGAATTTTTATCAGGACAGAGCGTTAGAGCAGCCCTACCCTATGACGCTCTCTATTTTATATTAAAAAATAATAACACCAATAAGAATAGAAATATGTAATACCAGTTTTGATTACACCGATTCCGGAATACTAAACTAGAGACACAACTATAGAAAAAACGTTGTTCAAATCGAAACTGAAAGTTGTAGTTAAGTGCTCTATGGTTTAAATGAGCTTCCTTGTAAATCGTGGTAATGAAAGAAAAATTCAGGAGAGATGAATAAAAAATGATATTTGTGTCTGATCAAATAGAAATCAGACAAAAGATTCGACCATTAACTTAAGTAATGATCAGGAAAGTCAACAGAATGAGTTTTTATTACGCTTCTAGATGAACGAAGTAATCGTGTCTTTTAAGTAGAACAATACCAATGAAATAATGTTTCTTTTTTTGCAGATCATGAATTTCAGATCTGGTGTTAACAATGATCGTGAAATATCCCATGAGAAGAGATTTTCAATTGAGGAGATCTCTATTGATATTAATACGAAATCAATCAAGAATAAGCCGAGAACATCAACAGAAATACTGAACAATTATCCAGATTTATTGACAAGCGACAATAATGAACAATTCAATTTGCATTTCTCATCATCCTCTTACTACAGGTGTGTTATTCTTCAGTAGAAAAATCATTCAGAAGCACTTTCAAACTTGCATCGATTATTATCGATGTGGGAAAAAAAAATATCCTTAGATATCTTAAAACGTTATTCTATATACGATTTCTATGTTAAGTAGTTGTATGAATTACAATTAACAGACAAAAATTCTTTCAAAGGTAATAGAAATAATAGGCTAAACCTTCAAGTGAATATCTCAAATGTATATGTTCAAAAAATCATTATCTCTTGTCTATATCTAAAGTGCTAGAATATCTGATCTATTATTTTAATCTTTATAATAAACAAAGTTTTTCAAGATGTTCAGTGGAATCTGATCGATATTCATTATTCGGTGTTGATTGGAGTAATAAAGTTCATCCAAGATCCCATTGCTGGCTTCCCTATTGTTTGATCGATTGTTCACGTATTCTCAGATGTGCCTACACTTTATGTAAAGTCTCTCATCCGTTTCGTGCTGACACAATGATTCAATGTGGTTCATGCAGAATATCGATCCACAAAGAACACATTGATGACTTGCAGAAAATTAGCCATTCTCATAATTATATTCCATTTTGTCGTCCCTCGTTTTCTGATAGTATTATATCAAACGATCGTGGCGAATATGACCATCATTTTTGGTCGCCCATTCCATCACTTACGAGATCATGTACGATATGCAAACGAAAAGGTTTGCCACGAACACAAACTATTCGAAGAGAATCGCACATCTCAGAAGATAATGCAGCACGAGTACAGATAAGGCAAGACTTGAATTCAAAATTTATTAAACCATGCCGTGGTCTGATATGTCTATGGTGTTCAGAAGAATGTCATCGACAATGCTGGCAAAATGTCAATGCCAATAATGATGATAACAAATGTGATTATGGAAAGTATAAGTGAGTCAATTTGTGAGATATTACTAAATTTTTCAATTGTATTTCTTTTTAAAGGAATATCATTGTTCGTCCACAGTGGTTACATCGCGTAGTAAACTCTCCCGTGGGTTTTCAAGCACGATTTCCTGATAACATCGATGCGAGCAACTCATCGTTAACCCCTTTAATTGTATTTATAAATAAACTGTCAGGTGGTCAAAAAGGAAAGATTATCTATAATAAACTTATACGTTTATTAAATCCACGTCAAGTTTTTCTGCTCGAAAACGATACAACTGTAATGCAAGCTTTGGATATATATTCATCTCTTCGTAATACTCGTATTTTGCTTTGTGGTGGCGATGGAACAGTCGGATGGATACTGAGCATTTTAGCAAAAAGATTTTCATCACTTGATAATCCTCCAGTAGGTATTTGTCCTATGGGTACAGGGAACGATTTATCACGTGTATTGGGCTGGGATTGGTCTTACAATAAGAAACGACTATTAACCACGCTCTTACACATTTCTAATGCTAAACCCATTGCACTTGATTGTTGGCAAGTTGATTTTGAACCATTAACAAGAATTGATTCTATCGAAGAGTCTGGAATTATTCGTCGATGTTTATCACGTATTCTCGAGCATCCAAAATTCGTTCGTGAAATCGATCGACCATCTTATCAAAATTATCAAAAACCTCTCAATAATCTATTTACTAATTATATTAGTTTGGGTTTAGACGCAGCTGTTGTGTTGGATTTTCATGATAAACGAATGCGTGATTCATCGAAATTTACATCACCGATGAAAAATAAACTTATTTATCTCAATTGTGCTAGACACTATTTTAGAGAATTTGCTTTATGGAGAGCATGGAATTTAGGATCATATATGAGAATTATTTGTGATGGTCAAGACATGACAAATTCATTACGTCATTGTCATACTGTTGTTCTATTAAATATTCCAAGTTATGGATCAGGTACTCATCCTTGGAGTAGAACATACCAGCATAGTACATCAATATCAAACAATATTCAACATCAAACCGAGAAATTCAATCAGATCAATGTGAATACATTTCAAAATATAGATCCACCCGATTACAGCTATAACCAATGTAAATTTGCGAGAGAAGATATATCCAATACCGTTGAATCGTCTAGAGCATCTGCTACTAACAATCAAATCGGAAGACAGAGTATTGATGATCATAAAATTGAAGTTGTTGGATTAGACTCGATACAGATGGCTTTGATTCATATTGGTTTTCGAGGTCGTCGCATTGCTCAATGCAGTCAAGTACGAATTGAAATCATTCGTTCAATGCCTGTACATATGGATGGGGATCCATTCTATCTTCCTCAATCTACTGCAATCAATGTTACTCATGCAGGACAAGTTTTAGTTTTGAGAAACGACCATAAATAGAGAAGCATATACTCAATAATACTAACTGTATGGTAGCGGCTTGGTTTTTAGTTGCATTTAAATGACATAATTAAAACTTTTTTATTGCGACATTTCGACTGATTAAACAGCCATTATCAAGATTTAAAAAAGACTTAGACATGATAAAACTTTCATTTTAAAATACAAGACGAGAATAGCTGAGTACAGATAGGTAGGAGAAAAGATGACGAGATAATTACATATGAGACGGAAAGAGATAGAAAAATAAAGATGAGGACACGAGCGAAAAGAGATAGGGAGAGGAGAAATAAGAGAGAGAAGTATGTATATTATTAACTGACACCCCACTCCGTCTCTTTTCCTCTTTTCTCACGAAAAAGTATGTTGTTGGCGAAAATATCCACGAATATATTGATTAATGTTAACACATCATACAAAAAGATTACATAACACAAACTGATGCGCAGATCAGTCCAGTTGTATAGCTAAAAAGGCTAAAGTATATGATTTTAGTGGTCTTGCTGGAAAACGCTGAAAAGGAAAATGTAGAAGAGGAAAACGTCGAAATGATTGATCTATTCCTTTTGATGCATGATAAGTACTATGTTTATTAATTTATAAAAAAAACAGACAAAAGAAAATTGACAATATAATAACATCTTTTTTTTCCTTGTAATCAACAACTATAAACATAACCATAGTTCCTTTGCGTTGATTTGTTACACTTGAATAAATTATTCTCATATATTAATAGTGGTTTACCTTTGTTCGATACAGCAAATGATATCTCAGATTGCGGAGTTTTAGATGAACTATGTATTTTCAGAATCTGATTTTGACGATACACGTATTTAATGTTAAGGAATTCTTTTATTCGATGGAGATTTAAATATTTTGGTGGCAAAGGTAGAGTTACTAATAAGAACAAAAACAACTGAATTTTTCTACTGACATCTTTAAAAGTATTCGACGTTTTCCTCTTTTACATTTTTGTTTTCGATATTTTCCTTTTCTGTTTTTTTTTCTATGTTTTTCCCTTTCTACGTTTTCCTTTCAGGTATTTTCCTACAATCCCATTTTAGTGATCAACTTCAGCGATGTTTTATATCCCTATTTGCGACCCGATATTTGTAGCTATCAAGCGGAGGCAAACTCGCTCAATTATATTTCCCATATGAACTCGTCATTTTCTCACAATCTTGGCAAGTTTTTTTGGTTAAGATCGACATGTAAAATGATAATATCAAGCTTACTTTTCTTGACCATTTTTCTTGGCCCCTTGTAAGCTTGTGATGTGAATCTAACAATGGATAACTAACTTGTAGCGTAACGCATGCGTCATAGTGAGAAGAAGTTCCCAGGATGGCTAGACCTACCATAGAATCCTGTCAGATTCGATGAGATTTCTTCGCCAAGATAGCTTCCAACAGTATGATGTCATATGTTGAAGGTTTTTGCTTATCAGATATCGATACAAGTTTTCATATTGTATTCGGCAATATCTGATTCTTCAAAATTGTGGTATGCTTCTAGCTTACCTTACGTGATTGATTTACTGTCAAAATGAAGTAACCCCTCTTCTTACGAGTTTCTCCGTATACAATCACATTTTGGACGGTCGTGTATCTCCAAACCGTACACGAAAAAATATAATCGTATACGAAGAAATACACAGTAAAACGAAAGCCGTAGACGAACTTTGCTTGTCCATAAACGATCGTATATCTGTGCATACGATTACGGAGTTTTACGATCACAATACTGGATGATGTGAAACGCGGCATTTCTTCGATTACAAGAGTGTTTGCTTGGCATGGGTTAATATTGACAACAGCTTGATGATACTTGAAGAAATCAGATATGATGGATTGCGATGGCAACAAACAGGGGCGCCCGTTGACCAAAAAGCAGGAGATCATACAATCTATCCAATACAAATAAGGCGTTNATCTCAACACTCACCAGTCCTCTTCCTCTCCTTCAATATTTTACTTTCATCCTTTTAACTGGAGCTCTCCTGCTGTTACGTTATTCATAGAGTGGTATAAATCTGACTGCGTCGTATTTCTTTTGAAAAGATCTAGCCC
The DNA here is from genome assembly GCA_905329745.1 of Rotaria sp. Silwood2. Taxonomy (NCBI): domain Eukaryota; kingdom Metazoa; phylum Rotifera; class Eurotatoria; order Philodinida; family Philodinidae; genus Rotaria; species Rotaria sp. Silwood2. The sequence continues at coordinate 52,738 of CAJNSZ010000314.1, read as the reverse complement.
GTTCACTAGTGATATCATCACCACGAGAGGTGTCGATATATAACATGAAATAAACAAGCTGTAATACTCCCGGATGATGGCGTTACTCTCGTTATCTATGATGAAAAGAATTGTTGATTGATTTAAAACGAAACGCTATGAAGAATTAAAAAGAACATCAATGCATTTCTTGAATACGAGCATGATCATACGTACAGAATGACATTGTGGAGAATTTCAAATTAACAAACTACAATAAATAACAATCGAATTGTAGGGACATTGAACTGTGATTCCATGTTTGTTCAGCAACTTTCCATACATCGCCCTGCATGGGGTTTGAATAGTGATAGTTTTCGTTTGACAATTAAATGGAGTGTATATGATAAGAATGGTAATGACTCACGTTAATAATAAAACAAAGGATGGATACGAATCAAAATGATCGCAGTATGCCAGGGAAATACATTCAACTACGAGGCTTCACTTTGAAACAATGCCGATTAAAGTGCTTATTTCTTGATCCTGCGACTAGTGATATGAATTGCTAGAGATTGAGTAAATATTTCAGAGAGTCATGTTTTATTTTGAGAATCTATTGCACTTGTATGCACTCAACCCTTTATCGAACATAAGAACCAGCAGTTCAGATCGTGTATCAAGGAATTCTCTTCACAATGAGCAGACATCAGTTTGCATGCAGACAACTCTCTAGCTTTTTTTCAGAATCAACCAAATTCTTGTTGGCTAAATATTTTCTGACTTTTTTTTTGTTTTAACGTTTCGAATATCTGAAACATATCAACATTTATTAACAGGTAAATTTTACTCAGTAAATGATTCATTGACCTCTAGTACAGTCAATTGACGATTCTCTTAAAGCAAGTGTAGTTTCAACTATACTTCTAATAGCTAATATATGAGTATGCATATTCAGTTAATAGAATCTAAAATCAACGGTTGTCGACAAAGCTACAGTTTAGTTTTTTGTAGAATTTATCAAATACAATCGGAAGATGCCATTCAAGGTCTTACACAGAAAATCGAACAGACGATTCCGTGTACGTAAATTACTCATATTATACATATTGTGGTCGAATTAAGTGAAAAGAATCCCATTGCTGATTAAAATATTTTTGATGGGGCTGTACTAGAATTCAAAACGAATACAGAGCATTTGCAGATTAAAAAAGTAGCCTGTGTAGGTGTGGGTGTGAATATGGCTGTGCGCGCGGCTGTGGATGGCCGTGTGGGTGATGATTATATTTAGACATTCACACCCACACCCTCACACTTGATGCTTGTTTTTTGGCCTAGGCCGCTATTTCTTGATATTATGCCTTTTTTTATTCTTGTGTGTTCTCCTTCTGCACTTGGTTCTTTTTCTGGTCGGACTTGAAAGGTGTTGTATCAGTGAAAACGGTTCCTAACATAAATACTTGATCTCGTATTTCTCCCTGACTCCATTTGTATTATTCCTATCAATATTCCTTTCCTCCTGTCATCTCTTGTCTATTCCAGCATCTAGGATTATTTACAAGAGAGAACTTCTTTAGTTGTGAAAAATAAAGAACTAAGAGAAAAGAGAATCATAGCATATATAAGGTTTCTATTGAAACTAATTAATTTTTTGAGTCTTTCAATTCGCACAGTGTTATGTTTTTTTTCTTCTTTTATGCATTGGTGAAGCAACGAGGTGGGTTGTAAGTTGATAGTTGAGTTTTTCTAGTTGTTGTCAGCGGTATTTCATTGGTTCCATCATTCGTTCGAGTTTGAGTGACAGCGATGACACGGTTTTGTTTCCAACGACAACATGTAATGAAGTATGTAAAAATGCCCATTAATTCCTTTCGAAATGTGCCTGACACCAATGTGTTTGAATAGAATGATGATGCTGGAAATATATAAACAAACAGTTCAGTAATTACTTGGAAAAAGCCTTCAATTGCTTTACGATCGACGGATTTATTTGGTATGTCGCGAGTCAACGATGTGTATATAGTGTTCGACATAAACGGAATTGCAGAAACAATAAAAATAGCTACTTGTGCCAATAGTATGATTAATACTTGTTGATCACGAGTATTTTTCCATCTTTCTGATTTTGCCATGTTAATCATTCCTCTTCGTTGATTTTTCATTTTGAGACTTCTCCAAATGAATAAAGTGGATAAGAACATAATTAAAGGTGGTAATGTACCACCCATAATAATTGTGTAGATGCCATGATAAATAGCCACATTGTTGTTTGACATTATGCATCCAATATTGCCTGGTGGTATAATATTGGCAAATATCAGTGCATGGATAGGCAAGACCATCCAAACAATGGTAATCAAGATTGTTATTCGCCGACTCTTGTTAACTGTAAAAAAATGTCGGATATTAGCATTTGTTGAACATGCAACACAACGATCGACACATGCCATAGCTAGTAACCATCGACATGACATAGCACTCCATTGATTAACATAGGCACGGGTCTTACAGAAAGTATTTATGGAGAAGAATGGATTCGGAGAATTGAATTGAGCATAAATTAAAGGTATGATACCTATTGAAAGCAGGACGATTGCAGCAAATGATGATGCAAGAAAGTCTACGAATAAAAACTGTTTATATCACTAATCCTCAAAATAGCTCATATTGAAGAAAAAATATGTTTTTTTTCGTTTTGGAATTGAAAGAGTTTTAAAAAATTTGTTTAGAAAATTTTTGCATCTCTACCATTACTAGGTTACTGTCCGATTTCAGATCACTTACAAGTACAGCAAGAATTTGATCGTAAATGTTTTCGAGAGAAAAGTACTATATTCATCAGAGAGCCAATAGTACCCAGCACAAAGATACTCGATTCAACGTATTTAATAATAATTCGTTGAGCGAATGCTAGTGATGTAGCCAACAACGATGCCATATATGATCAAATTCTTATTAAGCGAAGAAAAAATATAAGGCTTTGTAAGAATAACTTGTAGACGTAAAATAAAAATCTTTCTAACAGTGGCAACAAAGAATATATCTTGCAAGCTCCTGTCATTTCTTCTCTTACCTATTTTTACCTGTGTCAGTTATTGATGTCAATGAAACGAACGCAACTAATCAATGTAATTAATGAAAAACTTTCGATTACTTGTGAACTGTGGTTGACAGCATAATTTCTAATTAGATGTTAGTAGCAAACTCGCTTACACAATATAATCTTGATGATAAGTAGATCGAGTACTCATTGATTGCAGACTATAAATCTGCAACTTAATGATGTAGTGTCATTAACATGCATGCAAGAATGGAGAAATGATTTGAAGAAAGTAGAAAACAGAATTAGCACATTTTTTCGTATTTAGTAATGACATAATAAAAGTGGGCGTTGCTAGAAACACATTTGATCTGTCATCTTGACGAATTTTCATGTTAAAAGTAATTTAAAGTGTAAATCTCCTACTTCTCGTCATAGAATGACATAATTAGAATGTGGAATTTTTATTGAACCTCGAATAAGAAATTCTTTTACATCCCAAGTTGAATTCGCATAACAAAATGCGATAATTTTCGTAGGATATGATTTCAATATCTTTCTGGATGTAGATCAATTCTGAAAAAGTCTCAAACAAAATTTAAAAAATGACCTCATTAGATCATCAACAAAACACTGACGATCTTCTTAATTACTTTAGAGCATGATAAAATTATATGTTTCATGAAAATAGATTTTTCAACCGATGACTAATTGATTAACAGCAAACTGAAGATTGACTAGCTTGGTGATTATCAGAATATTCATTGGGAATCGCGCTGTGCATGTTATGTTCGTGTTTCCAAGTGTATACTCAGTAACTTCGTTTACTTATGCCACAAATAACCGCTAAAGTACTTATCATGTGAATTTTTAATTAAGGCGGTGCAAAACACAGCATTTATATAGCCCTTCACGTACGCACTCTGCAATTTTTTTTGCAGTAACGAAAGTTGTACTTTTTGTAGCGATGATCGTGAGAAAGGTGAGTCGCTAGAATTGCCAGAGAGATCAATGTCGCGAGACGATTCACATGCTTTTGAATCTTGATTATGAGTTTTCGCTCATCTTCAGGAAGTTCCGAACAACAGCAATGTAGACGATACGGTTTTCATCTTTTACATCAGATAATTAATGCTGGTAAGATAGTCTCAAGTACGCTTCGAACTTGCCGTTTTGTGTTACAATGATCTTCAGAACGGAAGCTCACAAAATATTCGTTTGAACGCAGCGTCAAAGTAGCGAGATCAAATCGATAGCGTTTCTTTTCACTATTCTCTTTCACCTTTCGTTCGTTATCAAAGGAGGGGGGACGATAAGAGCCAAAATCGGCCTCCTCCGGAAGCTCCGATTTTTACTTATTAAATAGTCACATTAGGTCCCAGGAATTTTTTACTAACACAATCAGAACGATTCAATNTCAAATAACGACACTATTTGCTGTGTTACTAAATTGTCACAATGTCGATGGTGCATTTGATTTATTTGAAGAAATCATGAATATTTACGCCGATCCGTATAATAACCAATCGTCACAAAGATTATCTTTACTTATCGATCAGTCGAATGTAGATGAATTTCCTGTTGAACCATATTTAGAAGAAGATGAAGAAGAACCAGATTTTCTCGACGAAATTGATATTACCGCCGATGCTATCATTCATCAGTCACCGTTTAATGTTAAGGCATGCGATCGTATACCTGTTCTTAAACAATTGATTCGTAACGAATCTACAAATAAAAAACCAACTAATCCACTATTTTCAATCGAGATTGTTCATTTATTTTATAAATGGTTTGCTTACATTCCTCTATGGTCAAGTATCATGACTGAATTTGTAGATATGTAAGTTTTATTCCGATTTTAAGTAATCGATAGGGTGGATCTCTGCCATTTAGATATGCAAATGATGGCAAAAGAATTTCGGCTAACAACTGGGAATTTGGTCATGGCCGAATTTCGAATGCTTCTATTGAGTCATATTTTTCTGTAATTAAAGAATCGGTTCTTATGAAGAAAACTCGTCTTAAACCAGATGATTTCTTATTAAAAGTATATCGTCATACTGTTTCACGTTTGAAAGCAAATAATTTCGATGTCACGCAATCATCGCGTTGCCGAAAGATGGTGCGAGGCAAATCACACAGTTTAAATGTCAAAGAGCCCTGGAGCAGGAAAGGTCGCTCCAAGACAAAGGCTAATCGACGAGCTCATTATTTTGATCCTAGTATCACTCAGACAACAGAATGCAAACTAACGTGAGTTATATTTTATAGGATTGGAATTAAATCTTAATTCAATTTTACCTTGTAATGGAGTAAAACCAAAGCAACGAAAAGTGCAATCCGATCAAATTTCATCTTATATAACAAGCGATCACTCGTCTGTGAATACCCTATCAGATTTCGAGTACGTATTACTTTTAATTGGTTCAATTTGGAGCGATCTATGAGTATCTTTGATAGTTTCTGTTTTTTGATGATTCTATTTTACATAGTTTGCTACATACCTATTCACAATATTATGCAGAAATGTCGAATTCTTGGAGTATACACAACAGAATCTGAAATCATATACATAGTGTAGTAATGGCAATGTAAAACGAAGAAACTTCTAGAATACTTGACTATTTTATTAATATCTAATCTGTTTAAGTAGAGAACTTATTTGAATAATTATTAATATTTAGTGATACATGCTCAAGTAACTCATAAACTCATTTAGCTTTTAATCAATCATTTGGATTTTCTACCAAGCCCTCGAATCCAGCTGAGCTAAACAGTGATGAAGCTTTTGCTCTCGAATGTAACTCTTCGTCATCGTCATGTAGCAATTTTGATGCGCCATTAAAATCACCGAAAACTATGCAAAGCACTTTACCAGCCTTAGTGCCTTATGCTGAACCCAGTGAAACAGAAACAACTGACACAGACCAAAATATACGAAGAAGTTTTCGTCACCGTACTCCCAATTCCAAATATGTTGATGATTATGTTTGTGCAATAATTATTCCAAACTTATTATCTCGAGTACTTTCGCCAAAAAGACCACTTTCATCGTCCAATGATACTATTTCAGCCAAGGTGACGAAAAAAACATCTCACCATTAAGGAAAAAAAAGAAAACAATGCTGACAAATTCAACCGACATACATCGGGGTACATTAAGCAAACGACCATTTACCACAACACGTGGCAGTCTTAATTTAACCTGGCCAAGATATGGTATTAACAATGGCACTTATGCAGGTCAATCATTCTCCATCACTAGAACATGTCCTGTTGACACAGGTCTATTCGTGTTGTACCATGCCTCCAAAGCTGGCAACGATAAGTTTCGCAATCTCTTCGAAAATAACACTCTCGATGCTTTTACTGCTCTTCGTCAAACATTTGAATATGTTGAAAGCCATGACTGAACCATGGCTCGGCTACATTGGCTCGTGAGACATGAACTGCTCAATGTGAAAAATTGTGATGGACAGTACGACTTACAAAATACATTAACTAAAATTGTTTTCGATTACGTGAAGCCCATGCAAGAATTTCATAACAATTCCGAATGTACATGTATTGCCTGTCCGAACGAATACGTAAACACTAAAGTGTCGATATAACACTACGGTAAGTTTTTGAATATATAAAAGTGCAAAAAAAATGGATTATCATTAAGAAAAGACTTGGAATTCGGATTTTAGTAATTTTATGACCGAAAATATTATAAGTTCATAAAACAATAGCTTCTAGAAACAAAACATAACTAAAATAAATGTTTGCTATGACGACGAAAGAACATGAATAACTATGTTTTGCCTTATAAATGCATAAGGTTATCACAGAAACCTTATTAAAAATTTCGTCGTTCGAGTTGTCAAGGTCTTGCGAGAACCCAATCTTTTGTAAAAACACTTGAGAAGTTTCTAATCTTTGTTATATAATTAAGATACTTTTCATAGATCCGATATATTGAATCATTAGAAACTCTTCTTGTATAACAACTTCGTTTTAATTTTCTTTTTCAATTATGATACTTTTTCTATCAACATTTTCGAAATCCATTTAGTAAAATCAACAAGCAATTTCCGAATTATATTGAATCCTTCACAAATGATTTCATAGTTTCTTGTGGTGCTAATCTTGGTCCTAATGAGCCTCACANTATGATACTTTTTCTATCAACATTTTCGAAATCCATTTAGTAAAATCAACAAGCAATTTCCGAATTATATTGAATCCTTCACAAATGATTTCATAGTTTCTTGTGGTGCTAATCTTGGTCCTAATGAGCCTCACAGCTATCCTGACGATTATATTGTTGACGACCGTTATCCAGTTACTGATGTGACAACGAATACTACCAGTATTGAGTAACAATTCTGTTATTTTTTTTTAATATTCATATCTGAAATATATAAATTTAAGAAACGATATATATGTCAAGCACCACGCACCGTATATATGCAACATTTAAAGTATGTGTCACCTTTTGTGATCATTAACGTTGAAACAGATGAACCACTAATGGTGGAACTGCCTGATCCATTATACATTGGTCCACATGAGTAAGTTAATCTACCCAAGCTTCACAAATTTATCGGAAACTTCTATGTTTAGATACCATCTCTCGGGCGGCTTTAATAGCACGCACAGTCACTTCACTGCAATTATTAAAACAAATGACGGTACTTATGTTCGTTTTAATGATATACATCCACAAGGCTGTTTTTTCACACGATGGGCTGCTAACAGTCATTTTTGCTGTTTATACTTTGCGTATTTAGGACTTTTTCTCGACAATAACCTAATGTTATTCGATTTCATGTGTACGTACAACTATATTATTGTTCCATATGTATGACTAGCGTTCTTGTTCTCGCTGCTGATATTTCATGCTACTTATTGTAACTGTTATGCATGCTTCTTATACACAAACTGATTGAAACTTAACGCTTATTACCTTTTTGTTTTTCTAACTTGAGTTTTTGATCTTGTAACCGTTTATCAAAATCACAGCGTCATATGAATACTGTTTTCAACAATGCTTGCACGCTATCATTATGTCTACAATATACATTCTTTTCGCCTAGTTCATCGAAGCTTTTGAATTTTCTTCGGTCAAAAAAACATACCGCTGTAGCAATCAATCTGCATTATCATGTGAATCAAAAAGCTTACCGAAATCAGAACTGTTGACTTTCATAAAACTTGTTCATCACCTTAAAACACAAAGGCGAATAAAGTCCATCAATAATATGCGAGAAGCCTTCATAAAATTACAAAAGCCCAACAAACCTATGCACAAGTCACCCATTTCATAGATATTCTGCATAGCGTTCAATCATCGGTGGGTCGCATGAGAGAAGAAGATTCTATAGACGTCCAGTATTCGTAACACTGAAACCCTCCCTCACCAGACCAATATGTTACGAATGAACTAATAAATCCCGATATTAATCGACTGAAAATAAAGCTTTCAATAGTAAAATCTACAAAACCAGGATACAATAATTGCTCTGCGCAGAAGCGCTGCTAAAAACTCACTAAACCATCCCTCACCAAACAAAGTCTTTTCCAATATCCACCAATACATAAAACGAAATTTTCATCTACGGTTTCCCTTTCCACAGACAATGCACAATGGTGGAACAAACCAGCGAGAGCTTCCTTCCAAACCTAGGCGGAAAGTTCCAACATCCTCAGCAACAGCGATATTTTTCGTTAGTTTTTCCTTACAACATTATATCCTTCCACAGTAAATCAACTTTCTTCTACCACTCGTTCCACTAGAAAGTAAACACAGTTTGTACAGCAAATCAAGATAACGCTTACAATCTAGAACTGGTGGTGGGTGAGGTATTTCTGGTATAGCCATTCGTTTATGCTAAATAGCACGAGATGAAAGCAGTACCATCTAATAGAGAATTAAATTCTGCATCTAACACACTCAACTGGAAAGTTAACACAAGTCATAGAGCGAATCGGGACAAGAATTACACCCTAAATTAGGTCTTCGACTCGGTATTTGGCATGTAACCCCAGATTTTTGCGCCATAACAGCACCTAGAAATAGTGCCATCGGATGGAGAATTAAATTCTGCATCTAACACACACATCCAGAAAGTTAACACAAGTCGTAGAGCAAGTCGGGACAAGAATTACATCCGAAATCAGGTGTTGGACCTGGTATTTGGCATGTAACCCCGGATTTTGGACCCATAACAGCAGCTAGAAATGCACTATCTGATAGAGAATTAAATTCTGCATCTGACACACTCAACTAGAAAGTTAACAGAAGCGGTAGACCGAATCCGGAGAAGAAATACTGGAGAATTGTTGTCGTTATACGGGGAATAAGACAGTATTTCGGGGAAAAGTGGTGGTTTTTGCCCGATGACCCCCCTTGAAACATGTATCATTGGATAGAGCACAAAATTCTGCACCTAACACAAGTGCTTAGAGAGTTAACACAGGTAAGAAAGCGAATCGGGACAAGAAATACTCGAATCTGGTGCTAAGTTTACTTACGTGTTCTCTTCTGCATCTTTAACGAATGAACTCGATTCATCTTTAGTTCCAATGAAGGATTTTGTCTCTTCTCGATCTTCACCAAATAATTCAGTTTCTCCTGAAATGCAAGTTCATTCGTATTGCTTTTCATAATCTCCGCGAAATAGTCTATTCTTGGTTAATATCTCCAAAACGAATAATAAAAGTTCCATCTGATAATTGGTATTCATTAGCGACTAATCTAGCACATATTTTGGTTATTGAAAAATCGACTTTATATTTGATCAATCAGTAATTTAAAAGTGTTAATCAAAAGTCATTTTTCGCAAGAAGGAATAAAAGATATTTGTTGGTCAAAAACACTCAATCGATTCATTTTAATCTCTCCAAAGGAAATTTTTACTCTTGGTGAAAAAAGAATGATTCTAGATCCATGCCAACTATATTTTAATAGCAATATACCTTGGGAGCGTGGAACATGCTCAGAAACATCGTTATTTTTATCGACTTTTGGCCAAAATCCGTTCATCGTTGAGTTTAATCTTTGTCCATCTGTTCATTTTAATAAACGCTACCAATCAGAAATAATATCCGAAGAAAATGAAGTTATTAATGATATTAAATATAATAATGGTTATATTGCAATAATCATTGAAAATGGATTAATCAATTAAAGTCGTTTTGAACTTCGTTCAATTAAATCTTTCGAATGTATTTGGATAAATTCACTTGGGCAAGGATGGGGTTATAGAGTTTGTTCATTGAATGATCATATTTGGATAATAGTAGATACTTATAATAATCAATTTACATATATATTTAATGATGGAACAATTACCGAAATAGATAACTATCCTTCAAAACCATTTAACATCGCCTCTTGGAATCAAGATAAGATTATCATACGAACTATCAAAGGTCTTAACATTCACGTATGCGAATGAATCTCTGCTATCAAATGTCGATAGGTTAATGACAGTAATCATCAAAAGGTATTTTCCTAGTTTATTTAGACAATAAAAATTAGGTGACATTTTGCGTAGCTTAAGTCAAAGAAAAGGCATCAGTCTTGTATTGAAACTATTTCTTTGCCGTTTGTATTACAAAGTTCATTTTAGAAAAAGAATCAAAGTCAAATTGATGAGTTTCACTAAAAGAAAAGTCATTTTCCTTACACCAATCAATCCAGATCTGACTAAATATATTTTACGCGATTTGAATGAGTTAACTGGATATAAATTATAGAGGAAGGGAAACACTTATATCGATATATTAATATATGAATATGTACAACCAACTGACAAGAAAGTTTATTAGGTTCCAACCAGAATTATCAATAAGAGGATAGGTAATTGTAGTAATTACTGTATCGTGTTCTACTTTTATTTTAGTTTAATGTACTTACAGTTCTCTATAAACAAACGTATTTTAACTGATAGAAGCCCTTCGTTTTTCATTTGAGATTTCGCATTCGAGTGACGAATAGGTGAATTCTTTCCAGTATATAAGAATTTCAAATAACTGAGAGCTTTTACATCTATAGTTAACCTCAATGCTTTTCGCACCTAAAATTCTGTCTGAATATGTACAACTAATAATTATTTAGGCGTAGCGTTTGTCGTCTAAAGGACTATAGGGTGTGGGTGTGGGTTTCTCTTTACTCTGCGTCCACACGCACACCCACACCCCACCTTTTTGTGATTTGATGGTCATCTAAAAATAGAATAAAGTTATTTAAATAATNATATGTCCTTCACTAATCAGAATTCTCTAAAACATTTATCGAATATTTTTCATCTTAATATTCTTTTCTTCGACATTTTTCCTTTCGATATTTTTCCCTTTCGACATTTTTCCTTTCGATATTTTTCCCTTCGACATTTTTCCTCTTCGACATTTTTCCCCTTCGTCTTTTCGACATTTTTCCTTTCGACATTTTTCCTTTCGACATTTGGACGGCCAACCAAGCAAGTATCCCATGTGCTTAACAGACCAACATGAATAAGGTATGTTTTCTATTATGCTTCACAATGACAAAAAAAAACAACCTTATTTCAATCAACTGTAAGAAAGTTTATAAGAATAATCGAAAGTGTGTGATTCGCTACGAATGAGCTTCCCTTCTCTCGTCAACTTCTTATTAAATTGTAGGCAAAGGTTAAATAAGATGATAAATAACTAACTAAACAAATGAGAATTACAGTAACTCACTTCATTATTCCTTAACTGAATTCAAACAATGATTAATGTAGTCTACATGTCATATGATAGATCTTACCATAAAAGACATACTACCGGAGAAGAAAAACGTGCAGACACTATCTATAGGAGTATTATATTATAAGATCAGAAGCAAAGTATCTCTAGCAACATTAAAAGAAAAAAGTCATTAAAAAAAAATTTTGCGTGTCGTATTGCCAGCAAGACATAGCCATTTTCTCTCGTATTACTCAATGTATCTAATAACTAAATGTTCTTGTTTGATTAGCAACAATTGTACATATCTAGAATACAACAGATGACACACACAACATACTATATCTATATCGATATAAAAATATATTACGTTCTATTGAATATTTTAATGGAAAATATTCCAGCAATAAACACATCTATCACTCTACATGCCTGATATTCTTACTAGATAGCAGCATTTCTATTTACAGCTGTCATTCCTCTTTTTTAAAGATGAGAAGTCAATTCTTCTACGTGGTTAATGTACCTTGAATCTGATTAGTGACTATGCACTATAATTATTCCCATTGCTGGCATCGCGATAAAAAGTATTCTTCTAAAATACATCTGTCATCACAGTTGGTTGTATTGTATTGACTATGTTATTGGATAGAATGTCTCACTATGGTGCACAAATTTAGCCTTTCAAAAATTAGAAGATTATCATAACCGTTGGCCATGATACATCTTCACTTGGATTGTTTATTCTTTTTTTAGTTAAATGCTCGTATATATTATTCTATCTCTTCTACCTTATTTGCTTCTTTTTGTTTTCTTTTCCTGCTTCTCTCTTTTCAATGTATCCTTCTTGTCAAATAAAAAAAAACATAATCAGGATGTCACTATATCTGGGGATTGGAAAGACACTCGGAAGGATGAAGAAAAAATAAAGAGTGAGTTTTGTTAATGTCTAGATTTTTCTTTTTTTTTTTCATAGAAAAAAGAAGGATCGACATGCCAAGGTAAAGAGCAGAGAAAGAGAGAAAGAGTTATTAAGGATATACTGTAGGGTATATTTTTTATACTTTCTCATAGCTACACCTTATTAAATTGATTGATGCTTCGAAGTAGAACAGAATGTTATTTAACTAAATAAAATGTCTGGCATGGTATAACAATGTTTATCGACAGATGAAATAATGCCGATGAATCTGTTTGGTGTATGATCATTAAAAAATAACCCAAAACATTCTATTTTATATCAAAAACACAAACAAAGTAGCATTTTAGATTTCCATGAAAAAAAAAATACTAAGTTTCAACAATTTTAATTCATACATTAATACTATCAAGATGTATTCCTATAATCACTTAGATTATCATCCTTTAGAACACTAAAACTTCGAAGATTCTCATATTTGTAAAACCTCTCTCAATGAATAGCTGAGCGAGCGGAATAATTGCATTTGTACGCTACATTTTCTATTTTTTTTTGTTATCTTCGTCATTCGAATATTGTTCATATTTTTCAATATTTCTCTAATAGACATCTTAACAAACATAACAACTGTGTAATAATAATAGAATCTTACTTGTTTATGTGTTTGACGGAAAACAGGAAGATTGATTTGAATTTTTATGCGTATATGTGTTTTTCTGAACTAAGAAGAAAGTTAACTATGCTCACGCTATATCTACCCGGTCGGTACACCAACTGACGCATCACACAACTACTCCGAACGAGAGAAAGAGAGATAAAAAAAAGAATAGGATGAGAGAGAATACAGCCGTTTAAGACATAGCTCTGGAACAAAGAAAGAGAGCACATCATTTATGAGAAAGAAAAGGAATGAGTCTAGACATTTGACCGGAAAGAATGTTCTAGACGTTGAAATTCTTATTGGCACTCATAACAACTGGACGAAAGGAAAAGAAATTTGTATCACAAAAATAATCAAGATGCATCCCGGGAAATAATCAAGTTACATCACAAGAGACATATTCAATCGCACATCATTTCATTAACTAAGAAGAGAAAGAAAGAAAGAAGTCAAAGAAAAAAAGGAGAAATGAAGTTAGGAAGACTGAATAATCCCAATAAAAAATAGAGAGATAGAAAGTTTGAAGTGAGAAACATTCTTATTAGTCAAACGGAAATACAAGACTATAGTATTTCAAGCGAAAAACTTGAAGTAGACACTTTTGAAGTCTCACTTTTTTTTCCGCCTTGAATTCTTGAGAATAATACTTATGAATAGTAGAATGATTTGAATTTGATCTATTCAATAATTCATTATGTTCATCTTTTCTGTCGAATGAATTTTCATGCTCTTCAAACATATTCATAAATAATTTGATTATCTATTTTATAACATAAACAAAACAATGCATTAAACAAAGTTTATTTTTATTAAACTTTATTTTGATTTTTTTAGGATTTTCTGCAGCTAAATCATTTTCATATAAAATCAATTACATTCGAATTAAGTTTCATATTCAATTTTATTTCATGATAAAATTACTAAGACCATCAATTTGTTTTTTTCTCTTTTCTTTACGATAATCCTCTTCGTTAAAAAGAGGATTAGAGCAATTCAAACATCGCATCATAATCATTCAATATTATTATTTCAACTCTTTTCAAACAAATGAATACAATATCTAAATACTTCATTATTAAATACAGTATTTTAGCTTGATCCTTACAAATCATCACTTATCAAATTACGAGACACATTTTTTTTTGTTCAATCGAACTCAACAATATAGTTGAATAACACCCTATTCTTGAAAATATTTAATATTTATAAAATATCTATATCTAATCTTTGAAATGAATCATATGCACATGTACATATCAATCAATGTTCTACAATGCATCATAGATAACTATTCGATATAAAATTCACATATCTCCTTCAGTATAGGTCACTCGAACTTGTTGATTAGTGATAGAGACTTATCTAAAATACTTTTTTTTCCTCACACGACTAAGATACATAAATAATGTCTTAAAGCATCATCATTGATTTCATTAAAGAAATGTAAACAGTTACTAAATAAGAAAAACATATATATCAAATCAATTCATCGAGATAAAAGAAGATGCTTCGGATCACTAAATGAATTAGTACAAAATAGATGATAGACAGTTAATGTATGTGACTAATAGATGTTACATATGTGGTAGATGATGTATTTTTCACAAAGATTAATTGATCGATAAGACAAAGTTGAATAATAATTATAACTCATCAAAATCATTTCATTAATTCCGACTACTTATTTTAAAAAAATATAGAAGAATGAACATTTTTACACACAACCTAATCCTATGATGAAGTATAAAAATTACAATTATAGATATTCTGTTAAACAAAATATTCTATTCAATATGTATCAAATCACAAGATAAAATTCGTTATATACACACTATTGGAACAATGAAAACAATTGAGGTCATTCAAAAAAAAAAATGAAGTTCAAACAACATTATTATCAGTGTTTTGCTTAATATATTATCTCGCTGTTTTCTGTTTTTGTTAATAAAAACAATATTCATACCCATCTATTAATCATCAGAGGCAATAAAAAGAGAAAATCACAACAAACTTCAGTAAATAATAATACGACGTTGATGCATATAAAGCAATATTTTCGAATTTGTTAGTTTAATGTTAATAAGATTTTCTTTTTATTCATATCCTTGCGGTAAGATAATTTTGATGATTAAAACACATTTTCCCTTTTTTTTCCTGCTATATCTTATGTTACTATTGAAGTTCATCATGACCCCTAGGAATTCATGTCAATCAAAAACGATTAGACAGATGAGCAATATTACAAATTTGCTTGTTAATCACGAACATACATTAGTCGTGACCATTTTTTTAGCTTATTTTTATTGGTATAGGGGTTGTCTCGTTTCTTTCATCAATCATTCTCAATAGTTTTGCTAGCATATGCTGCAGAGATAATTATGAAGTATAAATGAAAGAAAACAAATTACCTTTAGCAACAAATAATCTAATATATGATCGCTTGCAATGCATGTTTATGACTAACAAACATATTGAAAATATCACTCATTGAGGCTTCACTTATGGGAACATTCTGTTCCATTATAATTGATTAATCGTATACATCGATTAGTTTACTCGAAATGATGAATATAATTTAATACAAATTTATACTAGAGCAATTTATTGTAATAATAGAAGTGAGAACAAATATTTATTAGTTCATAAAATAGTGGCAACAAAATATTATTGTAATGTTTTCGTAATCTTATTTTAAAATATTCACGTAATGACAAAGAACGATTAGTCATATTGTTTCATTAAATTAAGAATTTGTTGATTTCAACAAATAAATTTTTTTATTTTGTGAAGACTTCTTCATATTGTTATCAAATTGTTTCATTGTAGGCATGTAGAACGCATAAGGCTTTCATTAATTAAAACCATATCCCGCTGATCGGAAGCATTTTTCTAGTAATGGTAATGTTCGTTTTGACAATGTTGGATAGCGTCGTCACTGTTTAATTTGTTTCGCTTTCTTCAAGACGACATTTCTTAGGAAAAATTTTGCCGATGAAACATGAAGGTATTATTTTCAATTCTTCATTTATTTTTTTTTACAAAACTTTAAATATTGTGGACTATCGAGTAACAAATTAGAAAATTTCATTAATAAATACAAATCATTTCATGTAACTTATTTGATTAAAAATAAATTAAAATCTTTTGTTTTGCCTTTTCAAATAAGAGTTGAATCTCAATAAATTCGAGATGATGAAAATATGTGCTTGTAATTTTCGTACTCTGCTTATCCCTTAAACTTTGTCAGTGTGTAAAGAATATTTTCAATGGTACGCCTTTGCAATAAAAACAACTTAGTAAACTGTTAATTGAATTATTAATTAATTAAATTCAAAGTTAATTGAAAATTTTCGGTTGAGAAACATTTATTTTAAATTTCTCTCTTTTTCATGTAAATGTAAGATTTAATGGATTTGGATGCAAGTTTGTACATATAATTTCAGGGTACATATGCTTGTGAATGAAATTTTGAATGAAAAGAAAAATCAGTCTTTCGAACCTTGTTCGTATGATATTTCGAGATTTGTTTCAAATAAAATGGTGATTATTTGTGTAATAGTGAAGATTTAAAAGTAGAGTCCAATGTGAAAAAATCGTAAAGATTGATTGAGAGAAACTCAAGATATACAAATTTGACATCAATGAATATAACCGTACGATAAATTTATTTAGCCTTAGAGCTACAGTAGAAAACATCTAGGAGATCATTCTCATATCTATGAACGTATCGCTTCTCGACTTTTGACGATGATGCTTTTTGAATTCTATTCAGATCGTATGGATGAAGAAAATTTTAAGATCTATTTTTTCTTGTTCAGATGTGGATGTGGAATTCGAGAGTATGGATTTTGGTGTTCTTCTGGGTAAAGTGAATATCACCATCTACACATCTTCTCATCCTCCTCATTTTTCTAAATCTCGTTTCTAACCTGGTAAAAAAAATATCGAAATAACCTAATTTAAGATGAAATTAATTCCAGTTCGGCTTTTATTTTTTCACATTTCAGTTAC
Source organism: Rotaria sp. Silwood2 (assembly GCA_905329745.1). Lineage (NCBI taxonomy): Eukaryota > Metazoa > Rotifera > Eurotatoria > Philodinida > Philodinidae > Rotaria > Rotaria sp. Silwood2. Next base: position 35,449 of record CAJNSZ010000314.1, on the reverse strand, counting down.
GAGTCTGACCAGTCGAAATTAGTTCCGATATTTATATGCAACTAATTATAATGTCGATTGTCATCATTCTCCATGTATTCCGCGTTCTAATCCGACGAACTTCAATTAGAGCTCTATCCAATGTTGAGTAGTTTCAAGAATTGAAATTGATACATGACTGCACCATCGTTCCACCCGCCTGTTTTCACCCATTCGCTTTCATCCTGGTGCTCACCTTCATAACATTATTAACAATAAAGATTTCTTAAGAACATATACGAACGACTTATTTAGAGAAGTTTGTTTCTTGTTCGTTCGATATCTTTTTCGATTTCCGTAATGTCAACAGAATTGGATTGAAGTATTTGACAACGACGGTAATATTCCTGTTCGAATTCAATTAGAGCCTGCGAAAAATTGCCTTCATTCTCGTATAAAAGACCAATATTTCGCACGATTTTACCAATATCAGGATGATGTGATGGTAGTGATTTTCGACTGATATGAAGGGCAACTTTATAATATTCATTAGCAAGATCAAAATGTCCAAGTCGATGATAAACAACAGCAATATTGTTATATGATGCAGCCAATCGGTGATGATTAGATGGAAGATTTTTTTTGCGAATCATTAATGCTATTCGATGACAATCTAAAGCTTCCAAGTAGTTGTCTAGAGCTTGATATGCATTTCCCGTATTGTTTAAACAGAGAGCAACTCGTGTATGGTTCCATCCAAATGTTTGTAAGGCAATTTTCAATGCTATACTATACGAATCCAAAGCACTTTCAAAATCACCTTTCTTTTCCTGGCAAATACCAATACTGTTATATGTATTGCCAATGTTTGGATGACCGTTTGGCAAAGTTTTGATGTCGATATTTAGTGATGTTTGATACCATATCATACTCGTATCGTACTCACCTTTTTCACGTAATATTTCCCCAATATTAAAATAGCATGCCGACATCAATCGATTATTATCATTATTTATACATAGTTCATCAAGTTGTCGGCGATAGAATATTTCTGCATCATCGAATTTTCCCATTCTTTGTAATACATTTCCTAAAGTCATCAGATTAGTTTCGTTTTGTTGTCCACCACCATAATCATTCCGATTTTGTTCATATATTGCTTTAAAATGATTTTGTTTATCACCACATAATATCATTCGAGCAATAAAAATATTATCATTATGATCATAAGAAATATCAACAAGTTGAAAAATACTTCGAGGCATAAAGAGAACTTCTTCTTCGTTTGGAAATGCACTAAATTGTGCAATTTTACCAAATGGTTTTATTCCATCGATTTGTGGATTAGCATCAATATCGAATAGAATTCGTTTTAATTTCATACTAGAATGTTTCGTTTCACCTAAGTAGAAAATAGCTAAATTGCGATTAAGACTGGTAGAAAGAAGTGAATTCATTGATATATAATGGCCAATTGAACGTTGAAGATGTTCTAACTCATCATGTGTTATTAATTGACCACGATAAACACGAACAAATGATTTACATTGACACTGTTGAAGTTGTTGATGAAGATCATGGATGAACGAATGAAAGACATATAATAAATTAGTATTATCAACACGAAATGCTTTGTTTAGAATTCTATATAGGAAAGTATTACTTGTATACCACCAAAGAGCTTGATTAGGTGAATATGTTAGAACGAATTTTTTTATATGATCAAGTTCTGTTGAATTGTCATTGTATGCTTTACGACACAAATTAATTAATTCATTATTTTTAATTGATGAGGTTTTTTTCATTCGTAGAAGAACATCAAGTATTAGTAACGAATGAAGAAATTGAGCATTGAGATCTGAAGATGATCGATCAGGCTTATTTTCATTATAAATATTGAAAATACTGAATGCAGATGATGTATCAATATCTTGACATCTTTGTCGTTGATTATGATGATCTTGTATCTTTGCAATAAGTTTATTTATATCTGTGAACACACCTCGAATCTACATTCTCATCCAAAAAAAAAACAAATAGAACTAAGTAATTGTGTAGGTCCTTCAAAGAATCCTATTGAATAAGATGATCATCCTTCATTTAAATATCCATCTATTTCGATTTGTAGAGCAATTTGTGATACATCGAATTGTTTTTCGAATCCATGAAGAGGATACGAAGACATGCACAAATTTTAATTCTTATAAGAGACCGAACAGATATTGAGTCTAATGAGATTTGATAGTTCATTCCCATTCGACTATTTAGAGAGTTAAAATTCGTGAGGAATATAAACCTCATGCTTTTCTGCCCTTGGGAATAGTAAAATTGGCCTTTTTTAGGTATTGATTGATCGATTTGACCATGAAGCACAACAATTCAGAGGACCTTATAGAACTTGGCGGTACACGATTTCGGAGAAAGTTACACGCTTGATTGCCTTTGGTCTCATGAGCAGTATTAGAATAATTTAAAGCATTATAAAAGCTAAAAATTACAGAAGCTAGTAAAAATCCTAAGGTTTCAGATAGAAAGAAAGCTATTGTGACTATTGTTAGATATATATGATTGAAGTCGAGATAAAACTTTATTGAAGTAGCTTTAAACAAGATTTCATATAGGTGATATACATTTACTGATGTGTGGCTTCTGAGAACATAAAAGCTTGATGAAAATGCAATATCCTATACATTATTCGGTATGATACGAGTTGCTCTACAAAATGATATAGATGTCTATTTAAATGAAAAGTGATCATCTTATCCGACAGAATTCTTACCTTGGAAAATTGTTTGAACCATGTTTTATATAATTCTGTATTGTTCTTGTACAGACATAGAACATAAATTGATAGTGCTTGCCGTAATTGATGAAGATGTACTAAGAGTTCTTGATGAATGTTCGTTTCACTCATTATAAGAACAAGTCGGTCACCGTCTGATACATGATGACGAATATAGTTTTCAAATTCAGTTTGATCGATGAACACTTCTTGATGATTGAACCATGGTTGTAAACAACGTCGAGCATCATCGAACTCTTGTAAACGTATATTCACCCATACAAGAAAAATTGCTTCCAGATTAACACACTCATCAATTAATAGAATTGGCGTTGAAGTCATTCAGGTATGCTTTCAGAAAGAGAAATTTGATTTAGTTATGTTATTTTATACATGAGTCATTTCATAATAAACAGGTATCGACGATGCTGATATACATCGGGCTTTCTCCGAAAATATGAAGTGTTTTTCGTCGCAAAATCCTCCAAACGCTTTTCACATAATTCTACTACTCTAAAATAGTTTGAAATACTCGAACGTTTTCAATAATATTCTGAAATACTACGACATACTCTTCGAACCTTCACATGTTTCTCTCTTATAACTTGAATGATACAAAAGCATTGAAATAAAATATTCCCTGCTCACATTTCTCACTGTAAGTCGAGAGCGATTATTTAACATAATAATGAGTAATATAATAAATTCAATTCGAAATATTCATACGAGCTCAATCCAAAATATTACGCGAACGCATTCTCACTATATGCAGAAATTCGAAAAACAATCGTAGTTTCTTTTTTTTTATTTCGATCATTGTCTTTTCAGAGTCTCAACGAACTAGTTGTTCCTTTAAACATTTCTTCATCGTCTTGAATACAGATAGATCTTTTGCTCGAATCATTAGCAAAATCTCCCAAATGTACAGACTTCTTACGATTACATGCACTAATCTGATCCACCCATGAAAGTATGACACGCTACCGACATATGTGTCGGTAGCGTGTCATACTGGCATGGGCAGACAGAAGTGTATCGATGGCATGTACACAAATTCACATGTAACGTGTCTTCAGTTCTGTGACGTGTGTTTTGAGAAAAATATATAGAGAACGAGACATAACCAGCAAGAAAGACTCAAGCCGATAGGGACAGCTTGACGTCATGTAGAAAGAAAAAACGAATGCGAACACATACTTATTTACGTATTTCACTTCCTCTCTGCCGGTGCCAATGTCTGCAATTTTGAAGTTATGTTCTTCGATGACATTCAAACGTGAAGCACAAATGTGTGAGTATAGGTTTACTCTTCACTCTCACTCACATTGACAATCATCGACATACACTACACTCACTCTCATACCCACATCTTATTTTAATTAAACCAACACTTGTAGATTTCTGTCTAGAATTATTAAAAACGATTAGATCTAAACCAGAGCTCCGCGTGGGATGAGATGGGACGGAAATTTTTTTATGGTCGTCCCATCCCATGGGACAAAAATTTCTTCGTTCTATCCCATCGTCCCATGGGACGAAGAAATTTTATATCCGTCTATTTTTTTTGCTAAGAATAGTATAACCGTTCCGATATAGATATCGTACTCAGGGTATGTGTGTTGGTGGATGTGGGTCAGTATCTTCACTTCAATCCCACCCACACCTACACACTTATTCAAAAGATTTGAAATTAGCACTTTTTTATACTTTGATTTGTGTTTATTTCTTTCTAGTCGTTTTTGTATTTAATAATCCCTTCTAAAAAATGTAAATTTTGGTCAAATTTATCGATTTGTGATTTCTACCTGGTTAGCTAGAGCAAAATGTTTACTCTCGAATGCACTAGAGTTTCTTTATTTAATGTTGAGACTTAAGAGTATTATATAAGTTCTTATTCTGTACTCTCACGAAAAACAAAGCAAGGTTTTTCAGAAAACTTTGACTTTCCAAGTGATTCCAGTTTCTCTGTTAGGGCTTGCAACGATGGATACTTTTATATGTGTTCATGCGAGTCATTGCAATCGGTAACATACGATAAATTAATAAAGCATTCTTTCTATATCAGTTTGTGAAGCATATGCATCAAATTATGGTACTAAAAGTTATATGGCATTTTTCTCAAAATAGGATTCCTGTTTTTTATGTTTTCGTGCGTGCGAGATTTCTCAGTGAATTTAAACCCTAGAAAGCAGCAATTAGTATCAGAGCGTAGGCAAAACTTAGCTCTACAACTTAACAGAGTTCGATTTTTCGATTGTCCCTAAATGTTTACTAAAAACTAGCCAGTTTGAAGAAAACCTCCATAGTTTTTCCAAATTTTGCCGGAGAAGGATATAGGTGTGTATGAACAGAGAACATATATCTACACCCACACCCACACCCACCACCCTATATTTCAGTGGTGCCCATGCTGAAAGTGTTATATGTTTATGTTTAAAATTGGAAACTTGATTAAATTTAACTTTTGAGAGTCTAACATATATAGTACGACAATCAATGATTAATTATAACACATGCTTCTGCAATTTAATTTGTGTTTGTTAATGTAAATGAAAACAGAGATTTTTTCTTTACGAACTAGTAATAGAAAAAAATACAATTTTTAATGATTTTTAGTAGACACTTTTCTTAGGAACAACGAAGACAATTTTTATAAGTTAAAATCATCTGAGTAATATAATGTTCCATATGCAATTCTTCGTCATTTTTATATTGAAAGTATTTATTGAAAGAAAAACAAGCAATTCAAATCTATATAGATCTATGAATGCCGATAACTATTATTTGTGTATTTCGTTATTATATCCATAATGATAGTATACATCGAGAAAGTGATCATACACAAAGATAGGCAAACAACATTATCAAATTGTCACAATCATCAGATGTACACTGAGCCACATTGACCAACATGGATATTCATTATGCATCAAAATACCACCAAAATATTTTTTTCGCTCTTAATGACCAAAGTTGCAACAGTACGAACAATATCATCAGATTGAAGACTAAGAAAAAGATCACGTTCGTGTTTTTGTCATAAAAGAAGCTGTCGTAATTAATGTTTTCTTTATGTTGGTTAATATTTGTGACGTCACATGTGTAGTATATATCAGATGAAAATGAATTAATTAACCAATGCACGAATATTTTGCAAAATTATATCTATGAAGGTGAAGACACTCAATGCTTTACAATTATAATTATAATGAATAGGCTATAAGATTACAATTTGATTGAAGCTGATTTAAAAATAACTGTCAAAACGTTTTATTGATCGCTATTCAATGTAAATGATGTTCATAACAACCATTGAGATTTCATAAAATAAAAAATATCAATCATCTTCAAATCTTTGCGTATAGATTGAAAGCAAGATTAGAAAGAAAACTATCATCAAACGACATAACTTTATTATTCTCAATTCTTTTCTATTCGTCTATCATCGTCATTCATGTTATTAAACATTCATTGGATAATCATTTGAGACTTTAAAATACTAAAACTATAGATCCCAAAGAATACTCATTAATATGACACTAAATAAATGTCTGACAAAATATTTTGAAAAAATTGAAACTCATGTTACTCCTGTTCTATTAATGATTCTTGCCTGATTTTATTTAAACGAAAAAAAGACACTACAAAGATACTAAGTTATAAAATCAAAGAATCGAAAATAGTTGTTTATATTGAATTTTCCTTAACTTTGCTCTAAAGTCCTTTTTCTATTGTTTAGACAATACCAATGTCAAGTTGTTTCAATTTCTAATCTTTTTTTTTTCTTTTTGAAAAAAACACGATCTGAAAGGAGTGTTAAGGTATATAGGGCATAAATTTGCCCCTCCCCCCCCCCCCCCCCG
>CAJNSZ010000314.1:0-28798 GCA_905329745.1 Rotaria sp. Silwood2 | reverse complement strand
GGGGGTGGAGTGTGGGTGAGTGGGTGTGGGTGTGGGGTGTGGGTGCGAGTGGGTGCGGGTGTGGGTGTGGGTGTAATTGAAGATAATACCCACATCCACACCCATACCCACACCCATACCCACACCCACACCCACACCCACCCTCTTTCTCTTATTTCAAACATCTAATAAATATTCAAAATTAGAGAGCAACAATTTTAAGTTAATCATACCTATGAAAATGATTGATATTCGAAAATGTTTTACTCAGTAGTTAATGCAGTCTGAAATAGTGGGATCCTAGTTTTAACCTAAACTGAATTTATATATCCATTATCTTTCATTATCGTTCAAACTAGCGACTTGTTTCAAAGAAATAAGAGCATTTCTTCTGATATATTACACTATCACTTAAAACTTGTAGCTGATAAAGATTCAGAATATCTGAAACTTCCACAATTTGGTTCGCCTTCTATCATCATGGTTTTATCTATCTTTGTCGCATAAAATTTCAAAAAAACAAACTAAAAACTAAAAAACTTTCATTGCACTTACATTTATCATATATATCAACCAATATGAGTGTATGAAGAAGAGGAAAAGTGAGTGTATTGAATAAAATTAAAAGATCATCGAATTCTATGTAACGTATGACAAACGATTGAAGTCTTTCACCAGTAGCATTTTTATCACGGAGGTCTTTTTCGCACAATTCAAAATATTCTGTTGATTGACCCTTTTTAGTTATTAAATCCTTTCGTGGTTGTTCGATAGTTACATTTAAATGTTCGAGTAATGGTAAAGCTTTACGCATTAAGAGAAGAATAAGCTCAAATGAATGCTGTAAACTAAGAGTCAAGCGTACAGTATGTATCCAATACAATGGATATTCTATATTGTACAAGTCTTCTCTACGTTCCCAATGTTGATATTGATGTCCTAAAAATAAATACATGCCTGTGAAGATCAATTATTATTAAGCGCATAAGACTTCGGTCTGAGAAGAAATAAGAATAAAAGAATACCCTCATCTACCGGTATAGGGTGCTGTCCAAGAACAGTTTCGTAAGGCTGATATTTTTTCTACAACTATAAGTAGCTGCAACTCTGGACAAAAGGCCTGCCTTACGCATAGTTCTTCTCGCTCAATGACTTAAGCTTCCCATACATACTGACTAACCACATACCAGCTACAAAAACTATGTTGTATGTTGACAATGTAATCGGCATGCTATCGGATGGGTGTTCCGAGACAAATAGGCGTTAGTGACTTGTCCAGGCTCATTCCATAGCTGATGGTACCGAGATTTGAACACAATACTTTGTGACTACATGCCGAACAATGTAACCACTCAGCCATGGTGATTCGGTTTGAGAGCATTATACAAATCTTCTTCTTTAAAGATGAAACATAGAACTATTCGATTTTCTTTTTAATTTTATTTGAAAGACGAAGTTGTTTGATTATCTTATTTCGTCTATAGAAACCTTTTGTTACTTCAAGTATCATAATTGGATATGAAATACGTTTTTCAACCATTTCTGATAAAATAGAATAATAAGTGTAGCATGGATCTTCAAAAACAAGATGATGATATTGAAGTTGTGATTCGAAAAATATTGTAAATTTAAGTTGAGAAACTAATGAATACATGCTTTTTATAGCGTTCGGTAAAATATAAATACTTTGTAGAGACGATAATTGCCAATTTGTCTTTGTAGCTATCCATCGATCAATTAGTATCTCATAATCAAGTTAATTTACAAGATAAATCGCATGAGTATGAGAAACAAATTCTGCTTGCCATTGGCGACCATGTGAATTATTGTCACGATCTTCAAGTAGTTCAACGATTTCAGAATAAGATATACCTTTCAAGTCGATAGTATGACGAATTCGATCACAAGTTAGTAATTGATTCAAACGTTTATTAATTCCAAAAAAACCTCGCCAAATATGCCGTGAAGATAGATAGCTAAATATAATAAGCCAAATTTCATTTGGCAATGATTCAAACATAAGAGTCATTTTTGGGGTGTGGGTGTGGGTGAAAGAAACATACCCACACTCTGTCCTAAAATAAACAATCTTCTTGTGCTTAGCAACAGTAGCTACATCATTTTTCACAAATTATTCCTATAGGGATTGTATCAACAGCTTTATATTATTAGCCATTCTTTTTTGTCATTTTAATAAATTTTTCTATTCAGAAATTCAGAAAAATTTCATTTAAACATGATAAACTTATAGATATACAAATAATTCATCCTTGCTCTTAATTACTATATTATTCAAAGTTATAGACAGTCATAATATTTTGTTTGCATTACTTATTGTTTATACATTTACAGTAAACAATAAATATGTTTAAACAGTAATAGTTCGTTTTACTAAGCAAAAAATGAAAGAAATACAAACAAGTTTGAATAAAGCGCAAAGAATCAGATTGATAAAAATACTTTCATATGCATCTTTGTTTTTTAATACAACAATAAAATCGTGGTACATGAGAGTAGAATCAATAAATTTTTTGTTTTGTCTATTTGATTTTGCATACAAAAGAAGAAAAAAGAAAGAAAGAAAATGATGCATGGAATATTATGTTATTTTCCTGGTACACATGAGCTAAGATGACACAAAAAGAAAAAGAAAACTGGCGTACAAAAGAAAAAAAAAAGGAAAAAATAAATAAATAAACTTGATTATAAAGGAAAAGAGAAAAGGCAAGAAGAATAAAGATCTATGGTGAACCAGAAGGTGACGATGTTGCTCGATTATCATGTGCTTCTTGCCATAATTCACCCATTTTTAATAGAGCTACACATCGACGTCGTCGAGTTTCACGTAAACATAATGGATCATTTAATACTCGATCACAAACATCTCGTTCAATACTTTCAATTTCAAGTTTTGTTGCACGCCAAAGTGCTTCCATAGATTTCGCAGCTGTATCAGCTTCAAGTTTACGTTTTTCTTCTTCAGTTAATTGTAGAGGTTGTTGTGTCGCTGGCGATTTACCATGACGATTATGTTTAACTGGAGAAGATGTTGCTGTATTTGTATTTGATGGTGGTGGTGATGCCGATGCTGATGCTGTTGCTGATGCTGATGCTGATGCTGTTGATTCTGATGGTACATATCCTTCATAATCTAAATGTCCTGAATGATGTTGAAATGGATATTGAGAATCTTTTCCTTCTTCAGAATTTGCTGCTGCTTCTTCATCAGCTATTTGTGCTAATTTTGACATTGATTGTCCCCATTCAACAGCACATTTAACTGTTTTAACTGTTTCTCTAACAACATGTACACGTTCTTTCCATGATGATTGTACATGCTTACCAAATCCTAACATACGTTTACCAATATGACCTTCTTGTGAATCTAATTTATTTAACCATAATTTTGCTTTTGATGCATATATATAACCAATAGCATGTAATAAATGTTCACCATATGGTGCACTAAGTAAATTTGGAATGTCTAAACGTGTTATTTCAATAAAATTATTTAATGCTTGATAATATTGTGTTTCAGTATTATTTGTTGGAATTGATTCAGTAAAAACAGATAATTTATATGTAAGATTTATTGATAATTGTTTAATACGTTCTTCACGTGCTTGTGAACGTTCCTCAGCATATGCCAAACGTTTACGCATTTTTTCTTCTTTTTGTTCACGTGTTTCTTCTGTACCTTTATTTTCAGCATCTTTGATTATTTCAGAAATAGCATGTTTAAATGACTTAGCTAATTCAAAATCACCAATTATTTTTATAAATTGTTCACCACCAAACATTAAACGAAAGAATTCTTCAGCATCAAAATCTTCTAATGATATACCATCTGAACCATTGGCTATAAGACGTTCATCTTTACCATATCTAAAATATAAAATATTTTATAGAACTTATGGATATTTTCGAAGAAAATCATAGTAAGTGGAAGTTTAAATCGAGGTTTTTATCATTCTTCTCCAAGCTCTAGCAACTTAGGTTGGAATGCCATAGATTATTGGATAGGTTTCTATAGCAACGAGACAAAACGTGTAACTAATAACAGTACTTATGTTACTCTATAGTTATGACAGATGCTAGTCAGAGACAATCATAGACTGTACAGTGTTATTCACTTATTTTTGCTACTGTTGTTTAGTTGACTGTACTTCTGCAAAATTTCAAAGTTTTTTATTTTCAAATGGTTGAATAGAGCATTAATTTCTCTATTGAAAATTCATTTTTCCTAAAAAAAAATATTAGATCTAGCCACATTAAGATATGAGCGTGCAAACGCTTTGTCTTTAAAGAGTTTTCAAAATTTATTAAAATTAAACAGTTCAATAGAATAATCAATACTCTCCTCTATCTAACAATATATTTATGAAGTTTTACAGAAATACAATTAATTGAAGAAAACTAATCAAAATAAATCAATTATTCTGTGCATTAATAACGTCTCGTTCTAATGCATTGTACTTCCTTATTACATTTCTGAAGGATTAAGATAAAAGAATGACGAAGAAATGCGTGCCAAAATAGATAGAATAAATTAATCGCTCTGTAAGTAGTAACTGCAGTTACATCGTGCGCCACATTTTAATTCTATAGGGATTGAGACAATAGTTTTTTATTATAATGTATGATGATAAAGCTCTTTTATACATTATGACTCTCAAAAAGAGTAATTACTATAATGATAGACACTTAAATACTGTTCTGACATGACAAATTAACTGCTCCAAAAAAAAAAGTACAAAATTGTTAAACGAAATGTTCTAATTATATTTTAACAAGTAGTCAACTTTCGAAACATTGAAATGAACATAATGGATAATATTCTACGAAGTCAATTGCATATATTAATTATAACATATATCAAGAAATTATTTGTCGTTAATCTATCGAAGGAAAGTTTGCTATCTTTCGAACAATATTGAACTCATTATGATAGAACTAAATTTAAATAAGTTTTACAAGAGTAAAGAACGAACGGATTCATTATCAATAACAAAACACAATTGACAAAGTTTTGCAACCATTTATTAGGATTATTAAAGAATGATTCTTATCAGGGAATGGTTTTAACGAATCACTCGTATTTGAATTTGGACTCCTATGCATAAGGTAGAGTTCAGTGAGATATGAAAAAAAATCCAAAAGATAAGTTCCTTTAGATCTTGGGCCAGAGGTTATATACATTATACTAGAATTTCAACCTCTGACCAGGTTTATAACCAATAAATCAAATGACAGTATTTCGATCTGAGACTTTGCGCAAAGATAGATTCTAAAAATTTCAGCTCAACAGAATACTTCCTTTCCGAGATATTAAAGTCCCAAAAAACAGAAAATTCTACCATCTTTCATGGACGATGAGTGAGTGATTTTGGCGATTTTAATATCTCGAAAAAGTAACATTCTTTTGAGCTGAAATTTTCAGTACATTCTACTGATAAATAAATCTGTCCGTGGTCACTATTTCAGATCGAAATACTATCATTCAATTTTTGGTATATACTATGCTGGAGACTAATACTCTATTGAAATGTTCCTAAGTCTACACAAAAAGTCGTAAGCGAACTTTTTCTTGGAAGCTTTTTCGTATGTTATTGAATTCAAAAGCAAATTGGATGTAATCGCATTGTTTGTTTATTTTGTATTATGCATAATTGAAAATACGTATACAGGGTGTTTCATAAGTCTTGCAGCACGATAAAATTAGTTCCTATGCGCAGACAGAGAATAACCCCTAATCGAATGTTTTTATATTAGCTTGGAATACATGTGTCAATCTTTCAAATGACATATCTTCTCTGGTAATAATAATAATAAAAATATAAACATGAGAATGTGAGGAAAACTTTTTTGTCATCGATCAATAAGATATTTTATTAAAAAAATGAATATCTTAGATTAATCTGTTTATACAAAAACTCATTTAACTATCATGGATATGTTGTCGATCACTTTTTTTTCATTATTTCTTCAATCTAGATTTTAGTTATTTAAAGCTTGAAAATCGTTTTCCTCGTACTTCACTTGCAGTAATTCATTAATAATTTAAAAAATAACCTTCATTCTTTGCTGTTCGTTCTACACCTGACATTTTCACATAGTGTAATAATCTCAATTGGGTTACTGAGTACATAGCTTATCTGAATATTTAACTAGTAGATCGTGCTAAGTATCAAATAAATGAATAGGATAAATAATTATTTGTTTATACTACATTATTCTTTGATGTAAAAATATTCAGTACTTTATTAAAAAAAACCATATTGACTGCTTACGAAAAATTTATTTTTATGTTTATATTTTTTTATTGCTACAGAAGAAAATGTCATTTTGAAAGATTAGCATGAGTAGTCAAAGCTCATATAAAAACATTCGAATAGGGATTATTCTATTTTTATATAAACTAATTTTGTCACGCCTCAAGACTTATGCAACATGTTGTATTTATAGTAAATCTAGCTGTCAGCTATTAGTTTTGTATTTCTATATTAGATTTGGAATTGATAGAAGTTTTCTTTTGAACCGGTCCATTTAACATATCAATTAAACAATTAGTTCTATTGAAAAATAAAATTATTATTATAATTCTATTAAGACATACTGTGTATTAGTTATATAATTCTTGGAATTTCTATTTTAGTCTATCATGTTTCATATACACTAATACCAAGAAACTAAAACATTTCTCAATTTCTATCATACCACTATTACCCATAGAAAAATAAAACGAAATGCATCAATGACAGTTTTCCATTTTCAAAAGAACAACTGAACATAAACTTGAATATGTATGTCATAGGTAATTTTAAACTTAAACAGAAATTATTTTTCAATTAGACGCAAAACTATGAAATTATTTTATTTTATTAAAGAATAAATTCTAATTTTTGTTATCATTAAGGAAGCAACATAGCACACGCCTGTTTTACTTTTTACTAGATAAAGAATTCATTTCTATTTATTCATATTGTGAATTTATGTATAAATGACTTCTTGTACATCGATATTAGAAAATGATTTTCGAGTATTAAATCCTCAAAAGAAGATAATTGTTATTCTATCACACATTCATTTTTCTTTTCAGTTAGAAAATAAATACAAAAAGTATAAACATAAAGATGTTTTTTTTTTTCTGTTGGTCAGAACTTGCTAACACAAACTAAATTTCAATTAAATTTAAACATAATTTATTACAATTATATACGATCAATTCATTATTCTCATCTTCTTCTATTCAAAAATAATTCTAATATTTAAATCATTGACTTGAAAATTCTATTAGAATTATTTTGTTTGATTTTATTTTTATTTTCACATACCTATTATAAAGTTTTCTTTTTTCTGGATCACTAAGAATACCTATGAAAGAAAAAACAAAGAATCATTAATATTATAGAATAAATCTGATATTTTATATCTTACTATAAGCTTGTGAAATAAGTTTAAATCGTTCAGCATATTCACGTCGTGTTATTTCATTCAGACTTTGTGTTCGATCAGGATGATATTGTAATGAAAGTGAATAATAAGCTTTTTTTATTTCTGATGCTGTTGCTGTTGGTGATACATTAAGTATATTATAATAAGTTTTATCTAATGGTGCTTCATCTGTACCAGTTTTTCCAAGAAAACCAGATCGAACACCACCACCAAATGAAGACTTCTTTTTATCATCATTATCACCGGATGTACCAGATGCCATTATTTAATTTAGAAAAACAAAAAAGAAAAACACAAACAAACAAAATTATCTAAAAATTAAAAAAGAAAATTAAAATAAAATATTCATTCGATTGAAATCTATGTCATTCATGAAAAATAAAAACGAAATTAAATTTTTTCCAATTGTTCTACAATTGTATTAATCTTTGTTTTATCACATTCTATTTGTTCATTGTAATGAATTAATTGACGAAGAAAACCAGTATTTGGTTGTACAATAGGACGATGCGAACGAATTTCATTTACAGCTTGTTCAATTGACATTGAATGATGTTTTATTAAATATGCACAACATAATGTTGTGGAACGAGATACTCCACATGCACAATGAACAAGTACACAACCATTTGATTGTCGAGCTTCGTCAATAAATTGACAAGCTTGTTCGAAATATGGTGCCATATTAAATGATATAGTATCTTGAGCTTTTATAAAAAGATGTTTGACATTAGAAGAAATATAATCTTTTTTTGGTCGAATCCAAATAACTGATAGGATATGAGTTATATTTAGACGAATGAGACGATTCTTACGATTAAAAATGATTAATGAATGCAAAGAAAATAACAAATAAACTAAAAAAAGAAAGACAATGAATAAAACTTACTTTATCTTGTAATGATTTAAGACCGCCTAAATAAAGAAATTTATCGAAAACAAGTGTTGGTTCATGATATGTTATTTTCCGTTGTATTCTATTATTTAAAAGATGAATACGTATATGATTGAGACGTTTCTCGAATGGATTGATAGTCCTTCCGATTGATACCGTAGTAGTTTGTGTTTTTTTTGCTAATAATAATGGAGAAGATGTTGAATTTTTTTTTCTTTCGATCGTTGATATATGAGTATGTGATACTGTTGCCATACTTATTAATAACAGGAAATTTCGTAAAAAATGATGTGTATCTCTTCTCTCATATGAATCGATAAGTCATTCAGTAATGAATGATTGATGACTCAAGGTCGACATTTTGTTGACTCATTAGAGACATATACGAATGGCGAAGTTTATAAGAAATCTCTTTTGTTACCAATAGATGTCTATATTAGTCGATGTTATACTGTAGGCATTGAGATGAACATCAAATAAAAAATTGAGTGTATACTTTTTAATGACATAAAAATCTTTGTTTCTATTAATTTACTTTAATAGAAAAACACAGAAAAAGCTTCATTGAAAATTGACGTTAGTAAGAATTAAGAACTCTTTTTTTTAATCTGAATAAAAAACTATAAGGAGAAAATTATATATATATTCTGCAACTGCATTTTTCACTCTATTGAAAAAAAGTCATTCTTCTTGAACATCAAGTTCAACAAAGTTTACACAGAATGTTCCTTCGCTGATAATATCTATATAGCGTTACCGCTAATGTTTCAGAACTGAGTAAAATATTTTCTAAATAAAGCTCATTTTTTTTTTATATATAGAAATAGTTTTATTAAAAATTAACTGCATATCACACAGTGATTTTTCAATAAAAAATAAGAAATTTTGGAATATGATTTTTTCAAATTATATTGACATTTGAGAAATGAAAAAGGAATATTGACAGTTGTGCTTTCGAATGAAGGAAGTTCTCCATGAGCTACGAATTCTCTGAAAAGAGTTCGTGTTCTTAGCTTATCACTGTAAAGATACTGCAGCTTTACGATATTTTTTAAATCAATGCCATGATAATTGAAAAAATTGATTTTCGAATTTGCGCTTGAAACTTTCCCTAGAAACAGATCTTACCAACTTTCTATGGTCAATGGAAAGGTGACTACTATGTGTTAAGAACTAAAATTATTTTATTTCAAAACTAAAAAAAAACAAAAGCAAATACAAGAAAAAAAACAACAACAACAACTGTTTTTGACTTCTAAAAAAAAAACAACAAAACGGCACTGTCCTATCGTCTCTGTATGGTTGGCATATTATGAAATTTTGACGTTGTATATTCATCAGGAAATGTACATGTTACTTGTGATTGTTTTCTTGTTATCGATTGATTTGGTGGTAAATAAATTTGTTCATTATGTTCTTCTACTTCTACATCTTCTCCTTCTTGTTGAATATTATTATTTTTCAATTGAGAAACATTATGTGTTAAAGATTTTAATTGTTGATAGATAAAACGAAGATCACTTGTTTGTTCATAATCAAAATTATATCGATAACCGGATCGTTTAGGTGGTACTGGTGGTTGTCTCATTATTGGACGATCATATAATAAAATAGATGAATGTTGTTCATTGTTAAAGGATTTTTCATTTATTGAATTTGTTGTTAAAACAACAGCTGCAGCTGTTGTTGAAGAAATAAGACCTTTACTATTTGTTGCAACTAATAATGCATGTTTACGTAAAAATTTTAAATATTCATTACGAATTAAAGTATAAAAAAGATGCCATTTAAATCGAGCTAAATGAACTTTTGTATGCATAATACTATCATAAATTAGCTTATTGCTTTTTGAATGTTGACTTATATGACGTTTACGTTCAATATCATGCCAAATAATATCACAAAAAGTTACTAAAAAAAAATAAATAAAAATAAAGTCTTATCATCAATGTTCGAACAAGTTTAGTACAGTCGAATCTACAGAGAGAATAATCATGACTAAAGATATGTACAATTAATTTTAGTCGCGGTAGCAAAAATATAATAGTTCATTGAACATATATGTTATAAGTTCTATCAATCATAGAAAAATTCACGAGATATGAATAAATTCTTAAATAGTTCTCTCTATTTTTCTATGGTCCGGACGAACAGTAGCACAAAAAAAAAAACATAATCGCCAGATGTTCTATAGTGGGAAATATCAATTAGTTGCAATCTTTTCTATAAGAAGAAGTCAATTAGATTTCAGATCAAATTAGCAAAACAACTGTTTGAACAGATCTTATTGTGATATGATCTTATCTGTTTCAATGAGTGTCGGACTGTATTATTGACCAAGGTTCAATATATTGATTCTATGAGTAAAAAATGGAAGAAAACAAAATTGTTTTATTATTAAATAACAACAAATATTTAATCAAGCGAATAATAGAGAAATCAGTTGCAATTATAAAAAATGTTGTCAGACAGAAATCTAATAAAATTAATTTCCCACAAGGACATTTCTGTTAACTTCTCGAAGCAAAACAAGAATGATCAAATGTTTAGAGTTGGATCTTATTTTAACATTGGTTTTGTTCAAAATATCGATTTATTTACGTCACTTATTACAAACAAAATAATTACAGATACTGAATCTATGCAAAAAAAAAACGAGGTCATTTGTGTTGTGCAACATCTAATCTGTTAATTAAAATACAGGATGTACGGCTATTTTAGTGACTGTGATTGTGATCACCGTAAGTCACTACGATCACGCCGGGCATTACATTCCAATAGCTCAATTTCGAGAACTGAATTGGTCGACTTCTGTTTT
The DNA here is from genome assembly GCA_905329745.1 of Rotaria sp. Silwood2. Lineage (NCBI taxonomy): Eukaryota > Metazoa > Rotifera > Eurotatoria > Philodinida > Philodinidae > Rotaria > Rotaria sp. Silwood2. The sequence continues at coordinate 17,651 of CAJNSZ010000314.1, read as the reverse complement.
TGAGTGATAAATACAAAAAAAGAAAACAGCAGACATCAAGTACTATTAATCTATTATTTCCCATGTTGTATAAGCACTATATATACTACTACACTTAGTGAATACCCATGTGACTGTGAGTATGAATCAGTCTTCTCTTCAATTCTGACGACCTCGAAACACACTACAATAGTTACAAAAATTCTTGCTATCAGTTAAAAACTATCTAAACTTTAATTCTTTAGTTTTATCGTCTTACCATAAACAAAACATGTTGAACTCTGATCGCAAGAATTTGATCGGTCTTCATACGAGGATATCTCAACATAGAAAACAAATCTCACGGTACTAGATGTCCTCATTCGATAGCTCAGTGTTAGCTCTATTACCAATAAAAACTCGATGTCAAATAGTTTTAGTTTGCTTGATTTATGAATTTTTGAGTAATTCTTACATGCAAGTAGACGGAAATCATCATATCTCCAGCTAATTTTAATCATTTCCTTTAAAATTTGCTCCAGTGAGTGTCATGCTTAAGTCAATTTTTTTTTTCTGGAAAATTTCATAATTGTATCTATCGATGGAGAAGACATTCATGTTGAGAGAATTTAAGACAATTAGGATTTCCTTGTACCTTACGATTACAGTGGATTAAAGTGCTCTATTTATAACAAAATATATAGTCATGAAAATCTTTATTTATTAATAAGTAAACGGACGTTAACGCATTTACATAGTACAAAATCAGAAAAGCATTTTTTTGAAGTCCTAAAAAAAAAATTAGTGTTTACGTCATAATTTCCTTGCATTAAGATTTATCGATCTGCAATTGCTGGTTGAAATCAAAATTTACTAAGATCTATTAAAAGGATTAGAGTTTATGTACTTTTTACTCCGTTGTAGAACTTCTTGTAACTACTATAACTATACTTAAATAAGTTCTGATAGTTGTTTTTTATAGTTTGCAAAAAAAAAAAAAAAAGAAGTATTTTGATAAAGATTGAATTGATCTTGGCTCATCGAATTCTATTCTTCTTTATTTCTTCTATTTAAATTGTGTGTTGTAAGACATAATACAATCCTATTAATTTATAAAAGAAACAAAAAAGAACTTTTTACCCAAAATTGGATGTCCATGAATAATTTCCATATGAATAAATGTAACATATGTTGCATAACCTTGATCTAATCTTTCTAAATTTCTTCCCATAAATGAATAATCTAATCTTCCCATAAATAAAAGTGATGCTAAAAGTGATTTTGATACACGTATAACACATGATAATATGCCAAGAAAACAATCGAAAAAAAAATTAAAATAATTAAATATAAAATAAATTCGACGATTATTTAATGATGGTGTACGACCAAAATTTTGTAAAAAAACAAATTCAGATAATAATGACATTAATATATGTTTTAATAAATAAATTAATATTATTGGTAAACATAATGCTAATATATGTTGAAACCATCTTGAATCATAACGTATCCATAAACGAAATAAAAAACAAATAATAAATGATATTTTATAAAATATTATAAAACCCCATGCTGTATAACCACATAAATAACCAGAAAAATGTAAACATTTTGATATTAATTCATTATTTGAAAAATTATGACGTGGAGGTATATCAATATATTTTCCAGCATATGCTGATATTAAATGTTGTTGAATTTTATTTAAACCATTAAATATTTGTGTACAATAAATAATTACAGATAGTATTGAACAAATAAATAAATCATTTATAAATGTTGTACCTAATTCAATATCCCAATTTAATTGATTAAGTATTAAAAAATGTATACGATCAAGTTGATTTTTTATTGAATATATACCATAGAATGTTAATAAACATGTTAAATTATAAATAACAATTAATACAACTGTATATGTACATAATATTTGAATTGAATATGTAAAATAACGATGGCAACGATAAATTTTTGCAAATGAACGTGTTATGACATTATTATAATACATATCGGATGAATGTTTACTTTTTAATAAACCTATTAAAAGATTTGAACTATTTTTTTTTACAAAAATAATATGAGCTAATGCTAATTTAAGTTTATTTTGGAATTTTCGAATAAAAGTTCTGGTTTTCAGCCGGGCGAACAAGTCGAAAATTCAGTACACAGAGTTCTGCGGAACGGGACAATATAGAAAAACAAAAATCTATATCCGCAACTTTTTTAATCTTGAAATCAAAGCCCGAGTAGACATTTTGTCGTGCTAATTAAGAGAGTGAAAGGATATAAGTCGGCTAATGTACTTGCTACAGTCACCCGCCTTTCAATCAACGAGACATACAGAATTTGGTGCACGAAAAATTTGTCCCGACAGGACTATAACTTCAAGGGTATGTCAAAGCTATCTTATTCTTTGGTTTTCCGGCACCTTTTTGTTAAAAAAAGTATTCAAATTTTTTTTTTGTACGAATAATACATACAAATAATAGTATTATTTATCTCACTAGAGAAACTTTATCTGTTATCAAGTAAGAAAAATATATATGTAGCACTTGAAGATAATGTTTAGTTGTTACTAGAACCCTGTGGAATCAAACTTTTTGACTAGCATATATACCTCTTATTATGCTACTTGTTAATGAGAATATCTCTCTCTGATGTTTGCAACTTCGAAATAATGTTTTTAATTGACTCTGATGAAATCTCGTTCCGAAGTTCGGTGCAAAGCTCAAGTTATCTCATTTAAGTAAATAAAAATAAGAAATCAAAAGAAACTTTTGAATGATATTAAATTGATATATGTATATAGAATTAATGTTCAGAAATACTTAGTTTATATGTTAAAATTCACGTCGAATAATTATTGCATTCGTTGAATTTTAAAATAGCTTAGTCTGAAAATTGATTCAATGCATATTAATGTAATATCATTCATAAAGTTTGCTTTGATTTATTATTATTATTATTATTTCAAATGACAACTAACAATTATCTTGGAACGGTAAACATGTATTTTTCGGACTTGACAATAGATCAACAATAATATTTCTTTACAATACTCGTATGAGAAAAAAAAAACAAAATTCTGAATAAACTTTCATAACTAACCAAGAAATTGATCCTATTTGAATGAATCAAAGTGAAGATCTTCCTGTTTTTTATCGTACTATTATTTATAGCTTGCTCTGTATATCTTTCAAGAGATGTCTATCGATTAATGACAATGACAATATAATAGTTTATGAGTTTATATTTTTCAATAATACTGAAATTAACTTTTCTTATGATATTTTCTAATAAAATACGAACAAACGATACGGCTACATACATATGAATTTTTATTCTCTTTTACCTTTATCATAAACGTTTTACTATTGAAAGATGCTTTCATAATGAATATATTGTGTAATTTATTCAATAAATTAATTTTTCTTTAAGTTTTTACCTTGTGTATAATAAAATTCTGGTTTTGTTTGATAATCAGGTATTATTAAATCTAATGAAAGTATTGATGAAACAAATGATACTTGATGAACTTTTTCATTTTTATCATGATTTGTTATAATTGTTGATTGTTGACAACAACGATATTTTAATTGCTGAATAAATAAATAAAAAAATTTAATAAATACAAATGATATTAATGTAAAATGTGGTAAATTTCTTAATAAAACATAGATTAAATCTGATTGAATTATATCATTTGATGATGATGATTGTAATAATAATGTTCGATCAAAAAGAAATAATGAAAAACGTGAACAATAACTTGTATATATTAATGTATATGTACCATCAATAAATGTATAAATTAATCCAAGTGCATAAGATATTGGATGTGCAATATTAACACTATTTTGAAAATTGATATTAAAAATAATTCAAAGAAAATATTTTAAACAAAACTTACCTAACTAATAATGGAAAATATCTCATACCAATAAGTAATACAATACCAATTCGTTTTAATAATTCAATTATAATACCTTCATTATCAGTTACATATTTTGTATTAAAACGAATTAAAATTTCTTCAAGAATTTTAAATACTTCATTTGCTGATATACCAAATATTGCTGCAATAACATGACGTTGTCGTTTATCAAATAAATTAAATGGCATTGGTAATGATGGTCGTCCATGACAAAATTGTAAACAAAAAGTATCACGTTTTTTTAAACATGAACATATTAATGTAACAATAAGTGCTAATGGTAATGAAACAAAATTTTGCCAAACATAATTATCAAATTTACGACAATTATGTAAATGATAATATGTTATATTTAATTTATTTGTTAATGTTATATTGGTATTATTTAATATAGATAAAAATGAAAGACGATATTGTATAAATGGAATTGTTATTAAACAAAAACTTGTTAATAAAAGTGTACTAAATATAAGAATAAATGTTGATGAATCACAAATATTTGATATTTGAATATTGTATAGTAATTGTAAGAAACTATCAAATTTTTTTTCTTGTTTCTTTTGATAAGAAATTTTATATTGGGAAAGTCCATGTTCACTAGAATAAAATAATTATAATTAATAATATGAAAAGTCATAATCGTATGATAAAGAAGAGTAGACATACAATAAAATCAAATTTTGTTTTAGAACGTTCCACATCGAACAATTTCGATTCGACAATGGCGGGAAAGTGAGACTTCAGTACTTTTTTTTTCCTTTGAATCTTGTCTTAGGATGTCTGTATTCCTTAAGGTTTTAGATTATTTATTTTATTGTATGTAGACCTATCATAGATAACTATGAAATCTTATTTTTTGCATACTTCTACTATATATTATTAATAAATTGAACAGGAATGCACTGAAGACCGAATGCGAACGGTTCGGGTTCGGTGCATGTCTAAAGAAGACTTCAAAATCGAATAAGTTCTCATAGTTGAACTTAGATAAACAATGTATCAAATAATTATTATGATTGAAGAATAATACTTGAGGGAAATCTTTTTGTTTTCGAAGCTACTTCATAGGTTTTCATGATTGTGAAGCTATATGCAAAATGTGTTATTCATTTTTTTTTTCTTATCAAACAATATAATTCATAAATTCGAAATATGTGGAATCAAAAAATTTTGATCGAGTTATAATTTTGAACTCATGAATGTTATATTTCTTTATCTTGTATATTGTTCAATTGATAAACGAAAATCAATCAATTCTTCATTATATAACTCGGAATCGATATAAGCAAATAAATTGATTGATTTTCTGACTTTTCTATTATTGTATATATACCGTTCCAAAATTACAAATCATCAACTCATATTATTGCATCACTTCACAAAGACTAAATAAAAAGAATCTTTTTTTTTTTTTTCTTCTTTCAATAAGAAAAAGAAAATATTAGTTTTTATTATATAATCTATCGACAAAATGAATTCATCAATATTTAAAGTTTATTTATATTCTAACCTGTTATTTAAAGAATGAAGTTTGCCATAGATTGTTGAAGATCGATCTAATTTTCTTTTTAACATTCTATATATTGATCGAATAATAATTGGTGTAATACATGCCGTAAATACAAATATAGCTGCTATAATAACTTGACTACCTTCACGACTAACTAAAAAATTTTTTTAGAAACAAAAAATTAATTGAATTAATTTCAAAAATTTTCATATTCTATTTTACTCGATCGACATCGATTTCCACCAAAAAGAAAATGACATTCACAACGAAATTGTCCATCATCTATATTTATACATCGACCATGTTTACCACATACATCATTTAATGAACTACATCGATCAACAACTAAAAAAAAAAAGAAAAATGATACAAAAAAATATATAATTCATTAATAAACAACAAACCTTTTTCACAAATAAAATTTAATTTTCTATCACATACATCAACATTCATACATAATCGTCCTCGACGTGCACGATCAAGAATTCCACATGATCGATGACGAGGTTCAATTGGTAATCGATCTTCACATAAATCTTCTTCTGTATAATATGTATAATCCGATAGAGCTCGACCATTGATCCATGACCATGAATCTAATATTTTATTGTTTAAAATTTCAATAACAAAAACAAAATCTAAACCTACCATTATAATAATGAAATCCAACATAAAAATCTTCTCGTAAATCAGTTATATTTTTTGCTATATAATCAAATTCATTATCACTATCAATAACAACAAGATCAGCTCGAAATCTAGCACATTCATTTCGTGCTTCAGACCATGAACGTCTTATAGGAAATTTCCAATAACAAGATGCAGCAAAATATTGCCAAGCTATTGGACATTGAGCTTAAAACAAAAAAAAACATACACACATATGAAAATTAATACTGTCCATTAATCAGAACAGTTACAATTGTTAATTGATTAGTTGACACTTGATGATTTTCTCTTATGAAAGAAATATTTCATAATCATACAAAACTAATTTATTTATTTAAACGGTTCAACTCCAATTTCAAGACATTACAAACATAATCGGATTCTACGTTTCACTTTTTTTTTTTTTTGCGTTATGAAAAATGAAAAAGTACTTGAAGAATAATATTCATTTGTTATATTATATTATGATAATGGTCTCCATTAAAATTGTTTAGTACTCTATCAAGGTACAAAAGCGTGTCTGATGATCTCTTTCGTATGTAATTGTTCAGACAAGTGTCTTTATGTATATATATGTAATATTGCATTGGCCCTCCTAATGTATATATACTAGACATAAAATATTTTGACCATCATCTCAACGTTGAATGAACGATAATTGACTTTGAAAATGCATTGTCGCGAGACGGAGGACATAAAGTGTTTGTCGCGTGCATAACTCAAGATCGACTATCTTTGTTTTTCTTTCTTTTAATATATATATACATTGAGAGACTACACTTTTAGATTAATGATCAAGATGAAAGAGAAGAAAAACGAATACACAATACAATATGAAACATATTTATAGTTGATTATTGACTTTAAAGATTTATTCAATTCACACTTACATTTTTCTTGTATTTGTTCAGTAATTTTATCTTTGGTTTTTGTTTTAAATGTTTTTAATTTATTTTTCCAATTTCCATAGAATGTATTCGATGAAATTATTGTTGTTGTTAATACCAAAAGAAGAAAAATTGTTCGTAATAACATATTTTTTATGTTATTCTATAAAATTCTATCTTAAAAGGTCAATATTAGAAATAACAAGAAAAATCAAAAAAGGGCATCATGTTATCATATATTGATAAGCAAGTGACGAAATCATATTACAGAAAAAAAATGAGTATAGAAAACAAAACTTCAAGATTAACAAAAAAACAAACAAGGAAAGGAATTCATCTACCTAACAACCAACTATCCCGTCGAGTAATGATGAGCTCATAATCATAATCGTAATTTATGACGTGCTCGATATGTCCCTCGTCTTTCCTTTCTCTCTTTTCTGTCTGTCTCGCATCTGGTTTCAGTTTTGTGATATCACCTATTTCTCTTTTCTTTCTCTTCACTTGTTGTCGGTCCACACATATCCGATTAATTAGAAAAAGTTCACTCGAGATATATATTTATATATATATGCGGTACACTTGCATAAAACAATTCGACTACTGTACAACATATATATATATTTCATTTATTCAGGTGAAAAAAAGACCTTTTAGCAAGTACCAACAATAAATAGTCTATTCATCATTAATACGCTTAATTCGAGCTATTTTGTCAAGGTAAAAGAAAAAAGTAAAAACATTCTACTCACAAGTTTCAATAAAGATATCTAATAAAAAAAGGCACTATAACATCGCAATAATGATATATCTAACACGTTTTGATGGACAGCACAAACAGTGTCTGGTCTGTAGCGGTATCCTCGAGGCTAAATGCACCTTAATTGGCTGTGCCATCAACTATACAATGTATAAATATATATATATAAAGACAGAGAGAAAGAGAGAGAGAAAGTGAAGATATTCAATTGGAGGAAGAGATTTTGGACAGAACAGAAAAAGAGTATGAGCGAATGTGTGTTAATGATAATAGAGTTTGACAACAACAACATGTTCATTCAAGTAACAATACTGATTGATCAAGAAAAAAAAACCATTTGATAGATCATTATTACTTGTCTCTTATGCTTTTAAAATGAATGTCGAATCTTTTTCATAATAAGAAACAAGAGATAACTCAAAGTGTATATATATATATGAGCAAAGAGGCCGCTCTCATTAATCTTATTCATCATTTAGTAAGAAAGATTCCAGACTCTTTGTAATACATATATATACATAAGCACTTGTTTGGTATTTGCGAGAAGATAAGAAAGAGAGAGAGAGATGCAAAGTGATTGTGTTCATTGACCATGAATGACGTTCGACGCAGGGTCAAATCTTCTAATCAAACATCGATCTAATTAAACTCTTGTCGATCTCACTTTATGACAATGATCATCTCTTGAAAAACAAGTGTCTCGACGAGAATACATATGGGTAATAAACAATTTTAAGATGATGATATCAATCAAGCTGATAAAAATCAGAACGAAATGAAAAGGCACAAATCTATTTATTCAACATTTTCCCCTTCTGGGGTACTTACTTTTCTTGTCGTTTACTAGACGGAAATCAAAGTTAGAGAAAAAAGAAAAGAAATGACTTTTTTTTCCTATTCTCTTTAATCGAGCAGCAGGTGGATTCTTTCTTTCTATGTCTCAATTATATAAATATTGAACGATAAAAGAAGATGAAGAAAAAAAAAAAAGAAAGATACTTGAACATAGTTCAATTCTATTTGATTGTAACGAAGCGTATCAAGCTGATGCATTGGCTAAGTTGCACAACTGGATTCTTCAGAAGAAGAACTACATACACCTGCTCATTCATGAATTGTACAAATACTTTCTCTTCTTTTTCTTGTGTTATCGTTGATCTGGTTTCTTTCTTTCTTTTTTTTTCTTCTTCTTCATATGAGTGAGAGGTGATGATGAGGTCCCTCGACACACGCTAAAGATAGCATTCCATTGACATTGAGCGCGAAGTGCCAGCCCCCTTTTCGACAATTGAGTCCTATTAAGATATCAGTGAACTGTACACATGATGCATTGAAGATAAGACCCATTGGACACATAACATGATTTCATGGTCAATATAAGTGTGACCAACAAATCGTTTTGTCTCTTTTTTTGTTTTCTTCTTTCTTATACACTATAATCATATTGTGATCGGCTCAATGAATCGTTTCACAATGTACGTATATGTATATTATAGGCAATTAACAACAGGCTAAAGAACAATAAAAAAATAACAAACACGGATATTTACAAGTAATTATTATCACTAAATATAATTGAACGTTGACAAATGAGATTTGATATTGTTCTTCGAAATTAATTTTCTTTTTTATTATGATTATCAAGAAAAGAAAAATTTCTGTTCATTTTCTTTCGATTTTATAATAAAGTATAAGTTAATTAGTTAATCATTTATAGTTATTTTATGAATGTGTAAATACAATTGTTTAATGACAATTAGAACTTGTCATATGTTACTATTATTATATCATTTATTGATTTAATTGAATATGAATTACATCATTTTCTCTCTATTATATAAATCATTAGTAAAAATGTTCTCTATTCACGGTCAGTTGATTTCAATCTCGGTTCATTTGTTGTCATTGAAAAAAAAAAAAAAAGTAGTTATCATAAGTTTAACAATGAGAACAAAACTTCTTCAAAATATCGGAAATGAGTAAACTTAAAAGAAGATCAGTAAAAATTTTATTGACGTTCCTCGACTTCAAGTTGAGTTATCCAGAAAATAACAGTCGTTACGAAATATCATCCTCTCGTCTTCGAAATTGGTCGTTTGATTAAGCAGAAATGAAAAATCAAAAAAATTTCAATATTTTCGATCCAAGAAAGGACGAGGTCATTTAAGACCACATATCAAACCATTCTTGCATGTTTATCAAGTTACAACTCTATAAGCATAACCAAAAATGAAGTGACAAATAAAACATACAGTCGATTTTTCTTTTCAATATACTTTGTCTTACAGATACCAATGTAGAATCGAATACTTTATCGGACAGAACCAGTTTGAGATTAATATATCCTTGTCATTTAAAGTAATCAGGAAGATTTCTCGTAATTTCGATGCTAATTCCAAATATGTGAATACTTATGAGCAAAAACAATGAAAAACTCTTAATGGTAGTAAACAAGTGCAAAATTCGGATACTAATGAAATTGCGTAGCATAGAGTTTCTAGAAAACAGATACAAATATTAAATCAATCTGCACTCAAAATGGATATGTTGTCGTAGAGCTTGGTGAATTCTATTCGGAGACATCTTGTTTTTTATTGTAAAAATTAATAACATCAGCGAACAAATTATCCAATACACAAGTTCCGTTACGAAATTTCATCAAAACTAAAGATGGTTTTTAGAACGCATTATTTTGATTTGTAGACATTTAACATTTGTATGAAGGTCAAATAGTGAAAGAGTACTTTGTGTTTAATCGATTAATAAATAATAATTGAAGAATATTGTTTTTAGTGATCGATCATTGTTTGATGGTGTATTTCACTAACATCTTTTACACGTATTTTCGAGTTGTCTATTTTAAATTTTTCTTCAGAACTTAATTGAATTTCTATGAAATCGGTTTCAAAAGGAAATTTGTTGAAGTCTAAACTTGCTGAAGACGTTCACAAAAGATACGGCTCTTGTTGTACAGTGTGTCCTAAAGTTTTCAGATTTTTGTTCTTATATAATTAGAGAAATATTTTTTTTGTTTGTTATTAATAAATAGTCAGATGACAGAGCCAATCGTTTTTATTTACCTATGCTAAAAGAACTCCTTCAGAAAAATAATCTTTGTAAAGAATCAAAGTCAAATAAAAGGTGGCTATATCCTGTTTTGCCTCAAATGATTGATACATAAAAGAAAATATTTTCAGTTATATCAAATATGTATCAAAATCTTTGCAATATCATGACAGATAAGAGAGACAAAGTGATTGATTGCAATTGGTAGCAACCATCGGAAGATAAAAAAAGGAAAGATATATATTATGTATTTATAAACCTTGACATATTAGAAGTTTAAAAAAGATTCTGATCATCGATACAATACCTTTATTGATTATAGTATAACTTCGAGACTGAAAAAAGTGTTTTTAAAAATATCTTCTTCGTTTCTTTAATCATATTAAGCAAAGTAAAAGAAATACAAGATATTACTCTCTTAGAGAAGAAAAGTACGACTTCTTAAATCGTTCTACTCTCACTCTTATTTCAATGATCACTGGATTGATCGAATTACTCCGTATGAAGTGTGATGCATCTGTTCGTGCTATCCATACTATGCGTATACCAACAAGACCAATACTCTATTTTTGAATGGTCACCAAAAGTAAAGTCAGTCTTTTTTCGAAAGAGCGATTTTTGAAACTCAGAAAAAAAGCGAACATCTATTTTTGAGAGTGCAAACAGATACTATGTAGTATCTTCAAACAAGAAATCTAACTATTTTTTTTTTTACACATTGCTATAAGTATTATGGTAGTGCATTTCACTAACACAATATGAATGTATGAAAGTTTAATTTGGAAATGAAAATGTAAATTTCAAATATTCTCTTTAGTTATGTTATACCATTAGATATTGTGTAATATGAAAAACTCCTACTAAAAAATAATTTCTCTTCTAAAATCAAACTTTGAATTTTTTCTAAACACAAATAGACCTAACTAACTATNAGGGATGATCTGGTCAAAAATTACAATTTTTTTTATAACTCAGTCATTTCTCGACGGATCCTTCTCATCTTCGAACTCGACCGAGATATTGTAAAGACTGAACTGTGCAAAAAATTTCATCGCGATCTGACTCTCCTTTCGAAAGTTATCGTGTAAACGGCCGGACGGCCGGCCGGACATACTGACCGATTCTAGAGTGTACTCACTTTTTGAGTACACAAAAAGAAGAGAGTTCGCCGTATTCTTTACGACTTTCTCGAAAAAAAACGAAACTTTAAAGTATCACGTAAAACGAAATATGGCGTTTTTTAATCGATTTTTTTTGTGATACTTTACACTTTTCAAGGAAAGATCATACAAAGTACGGCGACTCCTTATTTTGTTCTTCTTAAAAAAATAGTTTCTTGTATCTGAAAACTACCAAGTTTGTTTTATTTTAGAAATCTTAATATAGAACAAATTACTATCTAGATTCGAACTAGGCACTTAACACTATAACAGAAAAACAATACGTTGTTGTAAAAAACATTTTTTTCCTACTGAAATATTTAGAGTGTTTCAATGATTACGAGAGCTACGTTTGAGTAAAATGATCATAAATTTCGAACGAAATTTTCATAGGATTTTTCTTGAAATAATGTCCGCAGCATAAAAACACAAAAAAATATTATCGAATATCTCATGGATCAGTTAGTGTCCTTTCCTTCTTACCCTCAGCTGTGTTGTCTATTTCCAGCCTAGTTTCTTCTATTTGATGAGAATGACATTTATAGAACAATTTTGGACACTGCTGACAGTCAACAACAAAAAACTTCAGTTCTTATCTTTCTATATTGTATATGACACTATTGAATGTGTCAAAATATTATTAATAGAAGAATGAAAAACTTGATTTAAAAATATTTTCATTTGAAATTTCTTACCATTTGCAAGTATTTCTAATGTTATTATCTCAGCATCAGTTCCTCCATGCATAATTTTATATTCTCCTGATGGAATTTTAAATAACCATAATTGTGAATCATTTGTTCCAACAAAAAGAACATGTGCTGATGGATGAAAACGCATTAATTCAATATCATTTCCTGTATGAAATGTCCAAACTTCATTTATAGGTAAACCATTTTGATTATTTGTCCAACAACGTATTTGTCCATGCATATCACATGCACATAAATATTTTCCATCAAAACTCCAACAAATTTGATGTACACTATCATCAAATGATGGATATTCATGTATTAATTCACCGGTTTCTAAATGCCAAAGTAGACAACGATCATCTTCACCACCTGTACAAACACGATTTTGTATTTGTGGATCAATTGAAATTGTAAATATGGAATTTCCATATTTATGATGACATATTGTTAATAATGAATCATCATCTTCTTCCATAGTTTCAGTTAATTCAAGATCATCTAATTGATTTTCAACAACATTTTCTGTTGATGGATCAACATCAATTACTTCAAATGCATCATTGGCATCAATATGAATATCATCATCATCATCAGAATCTGAATGTGCATGACGTTCAGGAGAATTTTTATTCAACATATTTGTTTTCTAGAATGTAAAAGAAAATTACTTGATCAATCAACAATATAATAATGATGATGATGATGCATATGGAGAAAATTATATGATTGGTGTTTTGATTTTGACTAATAGAAAAATATCGACTAGAGTTCGTTTATAATGGCTATAATAGAGAATCGACATGAAAAAATAATATCAATCTTAATTTTTAGAGATAGAAATTCGAATAATATTTTATTGAAAAAAAAAAAATTTATTTAATTATAGTCTTTTCTATTTGTTTTTCTAATAGAATTATTGGTTAATAAAGCGATAAAGATTCGAACCCATCAATTGTATGTGGGTGTGTTTACGTATTTCGACATGTTTTCTATGTTTACGATAGAAAATTCCGGAAAAAATATGATTATTAAATAAAAGCAAGAATTAAAAAGAAAAGTTCTGCGTAAGTTAGTTGTTTAATTGATAATCTTTTACTTATTCTTATGTAAATAAAAGATATTGTAACTATGTTGCACTATAGCACATCCTAATAGTTTTGTAATTAAATAACTCAAAAATAATAAAAGAAGTTACTATGTAATTGATTGTTATTTATTTATAATGTTATGATACATACTTAAGACATTTCATAAGATAACAATTGTTAAGAATATTATCCATATGCGTTCGTTATATTTTTGTCTTTGTACATATACATGTTGATAGCTATAGCCAACCCTTCTTTTCTTTTTATCTGTCAGGTATTTTGCTCTAGTTTTCCTCTTGATCTCTATTTTGAGTGGTTTTTCTTGCTTTTTATATAACAGTCTATGCATATTCTGATTAGATTGTGTTAGCTGTTCGTAGATTTCATCTAACATGTGATATAAATATCTGTTNTACATATTCTGTATGAATGTTGTCTTTCATCGGTATCATTATTTATCTTAGTCATGCTATTCTTATTTCTGGTTCACCACCAATAGTTCTATGGCATGGAATGGGTGATCTTTGTTGTAATCCATTAAGTCTTGGTACAATAATTAAATTACTACAACGTCAATTACCTGGTCCATATATTCTATCATTACGTATTGGATCAAATATTGTTGAAGATACATCAAATGGATTTTTTATGAATGTTAATCATCAAATTGATTATGTTTGTAAATTATTAAATGCGGATGAAAATCTTTCACAAGGTTATCATGCTATTGGGTAAATAATAAAAAATAAATAATTTTGTTTTTGTTTTTGTCTTATGAAATTTTTATGTTCGTTTAAAGTTTTTCTCAAGGTGGACAATTTTTACGTGCCATAGCACAACGTTGTCCTAATCCACCTATGCTTAATTTAATATCAATAGGTGGTCAACATCAAGGTGTTTTCGGATTTCCTCGATGTCCAGGTGATAATGAAACAATTTGTAATTATATTCGTGATTTATTACATTTTGGTGCTTATGAATCATTTGTTCAAAATCATCTTGTTCAAGCAGAATATTGGCATGATCGTATATATATATATATATAAATCATTTGAATATTATTCATACTTTTTTTTTTCTAGCTCATAAAGAAGGTACTTATCGTAAAGCAAGTATTTTCTTAGCTGATATTAATCAAGAACGAATATTTAATGAATCATATAAAACAAATTTATTAAAAATTCGTAATTTAATTCTGGTGAAATTTTTACGTGATACAATGGTGACACCACATGAAAGTGAACATTTTGGTTTTTATGAAGAAAATGATACATCGAAAATAATACCATTACGCGAAAGTTCATTATATTTAAATGATTTATTAGGTTTAAAAATAATGGATGAACAATCACGTATTAAATTTCTTGAATCAGATACTGATCATTTACAATTTACTGATCAATGGTTTATTGACAATATAATTCCATATCTTCAAGATTAAAACGATCTACTGTTTGTTTGTTTTTATTTGTTAATAAAAATTTTTAAATACGAGATAACATATAGCCTGAAAATATTAAATAAGAATAAGCATCAGGTTGTGAATCGAAATTTTCATTTAAAAGATTTAAAGCTAGAACAGATATTTGATCATTAACTTGACAATTTAAAAGACAATCTATTAAACCATTAGAAAAACCCGAAACAAGGGTTTTATTATGACTTATAACTATTGATTCTAACCAAATTGTACACATATGTTGACTATTTTTTGTGATATAAAAAGATGCCTTTAAATAAAACAAAGAAAAAAAAAAAAGAATTTCAATTAGTAATTCATAAATTAAAATAAAAATCGTTTCTCGAAACCTTAATTCTAGAAACGAAAATAGTAAGAAAAAATTGATAAAGACCCTTTGTAGGTACAGTAAATATGCCAGTATGTTCCGAAAAATAATTTGAAACAGTTGGAACATTAAATGAATCAGATAATATCCATGGTCGAAGTATCCTATTGAAATTTCTTGCAATATCAAAATGTTGTAATTCAGCACAAAATGAAATTGATCGTTCAGCAAAACCATCTCGACCTAAGAATAGAATCTTCTTTATTTTTCTTAGGAATGCACCATTAATTGGCTTGGTGCGTCTTACCAAAATATTTACAATCAAAAAATAACCTACAGTTAACTAATCATTAGTATACTGCTTTCTAGAGAAATGTTTGTTTTTTTATTCATTGTATTTGAAAGATAGTTTGCGGCGCATTAAACTTAATTTATGGGCCTCTTAAGGGTATTTCTCTCTTTTCGACCACTTCTGCTTCTCCACAACAGTGCAACCGATTGGTCTCAAATTTTTACCCTAGTTAGATCTTCAAAGGTTTTTTTAAAGAATCGTGAAAAATCCTTGAAGGCTGGTTTTAAAACTTTTTACTCGAATATGATTCCTATTATTTCCGATAATCTAGCTGTGGTAAAGATGTGAGTTTGATCGGTTGTACTTTTGGTGAGAATCAGAAATAAACCAAAAGAGAGTTCGAATGTTAAAATCGAAATATTTTCAATTTTTGGTTTTTTATCACAAATAGAGATTGTGTCAAATTACTTTTTCGATAATCACAATTATGACAATGTATTCAGAGGAGAAAGCAATTCCAATTGATTCTTCCTTTCAAACTATGATAAATAGTTTTATCTGTTAACAGAAGATGTTATTCTTACCCGGAGGACCTGTTAAACCTGGTGGACCTATATGGCCAGGTAAACCTAAAATAATGAATAAATTCCTACAAAAAAGAATTTTCATTCTTTTCATTACCTGTAACTCCTTGTGGACCATGTAGACCTGGTAGACCTTGAACAATGATCGATAGATTAGTTGATTTTTCTAAGTACAAAAGATAAATCTATTATCATCAATCTTAGATTTCTTTCAAAATTTATTTTACCACCACATTTCAATTCTGTAAAACATCCACGTAAACCTTTGTCTGTATTTATTTTACATAAAACTTCAGAACATATAAGAATTAAAAAAATGAATAATACATTCCATGCCATAAGATCAAGAAAAACTTCTTTTTTTCTATTTGTAATACTTTTTTTGTCTGCCACAAACTCAAAATAAAAGACATTCTGTTAGGTCCGTACAAAAAAACTCGGAAATTACCGAGTCACAAAATTAATTGTAATATTGTTCCTAGTGAAATCTTCTCGTTCTTTCTTTTTTATCGTTTGACATGCAGACAAAAAGAAGTCTTAATAGAAAAAAGCAGTTATTTTGATGTTGCGTAAAGAAGAAAAAAAAAAGGAAGAAGAAGAGAAAAAAACTGTTCGTTCATCAATCGTCATTATCATCGCCTGATTGATTATGTCTTTGATTTCGTCCATTATCTATATATATACATAAATACATATATATATATATATAAAATCTCGATATAATTCAAATAGAATAAACAAACCTGAACCTTCATCATCATTGTGTGGAAAAAGACCATTAACATATTTTTCAGTAGGATCAGAACCATTAGTTTTATCATTTGCTGGTTGTTGAGATCGAGTTTTGACAACTTGAATTTTTGCATATACAAGAGCCTTGAGAAAATAAATCTTATTTATTCATTTATATTTATTATAAAAGAATTTACTCGTTCTCTTTTTGATAATTTTTCTGGATCATTTTGTTCACCATTACTTAAATGCCAAGGTTTTTTCGGTTGTGTATCTCGTGGTGATTTATTTTGTCCTCCGAATGTATCTCCAATTTGTTTTTCTACTTGCGATGAATATTCTTGACGTTTTCTAGCACGTTCTTTCTATTTTTAAAATAAGAAATCAATTTATAAATATTACATGTACTTAGGGTATACCAAAAGTTCTGACCACGACGTTTAAAGGACCTTTTTGGATAATGTGGCCGATTCAAAAAATGAGAAATCAAATATACCATGTTGTAGAGCTTTTCAAGGCACATCGA
>CAJNSZ010000313.1:106327-119163 GCA_905329745.1 Rotaria sp. Silwood2 | reverse complement strand
TTTTGAGCTGAAATTTCCAGGGCATTCTATTGGTACATAGACCTATCTCTAGGCAAAATCTCAGCTCGAAATATTGTCATTCGATTTTTTGGTATATACCGTGTCATAGGCTAAAAATTCAGTAAAATGCATATAACTCTGGACAGAAGGTCTATGGGCACTTATTCTTTTGGGACTTTTCATACCTCATTGGGGTCTACCTTTCACACTGAGTTTGAACTCAAAAGCGATTGGACAGTTGAAAAGGTTCCCTCGTAAGATTTTGATATTTTGAAAACCAAGAGAAAAATGCCAAGAGTTTGTTATACTTTAATTGAATATTTTATTATTCAGTTGAGTTTATCACCATCGATAAGAAGAATTTATTGAGCTTATTTAATATAGAATAAGAATTAAAGTAGAAATACTCTTGTTAATTTATGATTTCAACTTAATTTATTGATAAGAAGATTTAATGTCAACAAATTTAATCAATTTGAAATAAAATATTTCATCAAATTCATCTTAAAATGCATATACTGCTTTTTCTTTTTCGAAATTTATCCATGTTTTTCTATAAAATGAACAACAAAAGCAATTATATTTGATCTACTTCATTTAATGATGATAACAATAGAATATCATCAATATCTCAAATTTCATCATACATACATTATGAACTAGAAATCCCAGGTGTTCGCTAATGAAATGAACAAACAGGAAGATAAATATCATTTTCTCTAATATCCTACCAAAACGAAATGCCTTTAAAATTAATAATTGCATGAAAATGATTGGTCATTTCAATGAGATATTGGTTTTTACATATGTGATCTTGTTAGAAGAACTTCGGTTCTATAAGTCAAGATATTATTTAGATGATTAACTTTTCATATCCTAATGTTAAACAAATAAAATCGTTTCTTTACTAACACAAAAACTGAGTTTCTTTTAGTTTTTTTAAATCATTTTTTGATACTTTTTGTGAAAATTTGATTTAAATGACAAATTATTTCTGCACATGTTTGTAATATTTTGTAGAAACGAATGATTTCATCTTATAGAATAGTAGAGAAACAGACGTCTTTCGCTTAGTGATAAAGCCTATGTCTATAATTATTTGTGTGCTTAAGTTATTCGCAAAAAAAATAGAGTATATTATTTTTTTGAAACAGACAAGAGTAAGAAGATATTATTATTATTATTGCTTAAGCCTCCCTCCCCCCACTCAAAAAAAGTTAATTTTCGTCAAAAATTTCGAAATTCAGATAAATGCATGGGAAGATAGCCCGTCTTCAGATCTTTCAGATATAATATGTTTTTTTTATCCAACATTCATTTTTTGTCTTAAAATTCTGATGATTTCTGTAATCTGCTGCATGAAAAACAAGATTTTTCGTGAGAAAACGGATCTTGAAGTTTTTGCATAGAAAACAAGTACTTTAATGGAAAGCAAAGAGGATGTGGGTGTGAAAATAAAAAGAATACTGACGCCCACATCCTTTTTTCAAAAAATGTTTTTCGTTTATTCTAAGTTTAAGCCTTTTTGATCGCGCAATTCAAATATCTCCTTCCAGGCTCATTCGATTTATTTTATTTTATTTCTGTTAGAAAGAGCATGTCAGGATGCAGTACAGTGTAGAGCCCTTTTTCCAATCAAGCTTTTCTTTATTACATATGCACACACTTGTATAACTCGATACTCATTTTTTCAGAGTTTTTTGAGTCATTGCACTTGTGATCCCCCTTTCTTCCCTAAAAAGTAAGAATTTGAAAAAGAGGGCTCTGTATTGCTCTGCATCCTGACATGTTCTTTTAAATAAAAAAAGAAATTAATTATGTAGAATGAACCTGGACAGAGAAATTCGGTTTGCCAAATGAGCTATTTTTGAGTCTTGTTTAGTCAGTATCTCTCTTAAATATTATGATGTCGAGCTGAAAATTGTACCATAGCCTTTTCACTATAATCCTAGCATGTACTGAAAATTTCATGCAATTTGAACGTTCCTGGAGTGAGATCGATTTTTGAGTGGGGGAGGGGGGGCTTAACAATTTAAAATCAATGTTCGTAACTATTTAGCAATACATAATAAGCTTATGGAGCATTTTTCAATACTAACAATTGATTATTCCGTGTTAAATCATGTTGATGAAATAGATCGAAGATTTTTTAAGAATTTTACTCAATGAAGACTATATCTATCACTTTAATTGGAAAGAAAACTGATTTGTCTTGTTTTAATGTAAGATAGACTTCATTTTAAGAACAATTTTAGAAAAAAAGATCAGAAAGTAAAATGTGTTCATTGTATATTCAATATATGAGAAACGAATGAATAATTGTGAGATCATTTTTTGAATTCGTTTGATTATTGCTTTAATCACACTTAAAATGAAAGAATTTTATGAAATATTTATTAATGGTACAAAATTTTAACCATTCTCAGTTCAAATATCAATTCAAAAATAAATAAGAGACGAACTAAACAATTGATTGTTTCATTTAATTAATATTCAATTGTGATTTATATTTAAATGAATGAGCTAGTGCAATGCGATTATTATGATCAACTGCGATTACAAGAACTAATGAATATATTTTATTCTATTTAAATATTAAACAAGAAAATATTTTCCATACATGCACAATATATCTTCTAATTTATTATTTTTATCTTCACTAATTATTTATTTTATTTTCTAACTTATTCTTTAAGATGAAAATTTTCATCATGAGCATTGATTCTTAAATAAAATAAATCATCTTGTTATGTGAGACAATCACATACAAAATTCTTATAATCAAATAATTTCATCAAATTTTGTTATTCAACAATTCAATCTGATGAATTTGATAATGAACAATACGAAAGTTAATGTTTATCAAGATCATCTCTAAAACGAATGAGACATGTCAGATGAACTACATGTATCAAGTTGATGAAAAGAAACGTCTTGAATGTCAGTACGAGTTTTTTCAATAATCATTGATGTCATTTAATTTTATGTCTATGCAGAAAATAAAGCAAATCTACAAATGTAGAAAAAAAAGATTTTTATCTTATCTTTGGATTTTTTTTGTATATAGTGGCAATCTTGTTTTTAATTTAGTTGGTCTTACAGGTCCTGTAAATTGCTTTGAATTATTAAGTAATGGATATCTAGCAAGTGCATCTAGTTATCGAGATGCTCATGCTGGTTATTATGGTGGTGTTAAAGGAATATTAATATGGAATCCAAATAATGAGTGACTTGTTCAAACATTAACAGGACACACAGATTTCGTAATATGTTTGAAACTATTAAACAATGGTTATTTGGTTAGTGGCGCTAATGATAACACAATAAAGATTTGGAATCCAAATAATGGTTCTTTAATATGTACGCTAACAGGACATACTGGTCCTACTTTCAAAATTTTATTACTAAGCAATGGTAATTTAGCAAGTGGTTCTATTCATACAACGATAAAAGTATGGAATATAACTACTAGCAGTCTTCTTTATACAGTAAAAGGAAATGTATACACTGCAACTACCGCGACATCATACAATTATAAACTATTAAATTAATCCATTAATCTCCAGATTTGCATTCGTTATTCTAAAAACAATTGTATTTTATTATTAATCTTACGTGACATTAATTCATTATTATTTTTATAGCTTTATTTATTCATTTTATTTAGCTACCTTTTATTTTAGTTAGTTTTCACTTTTCTGTGTGTCACTAAATTATATTAACGTGTGTCCCAGAAAGAATGGGCCTCTCAAGATTTTTAAGATTTCTTCTCTATTATTGCTGTAATTAAAGCTCTCTTTGTTATCAAAAGATAGCACTTGAAATTCTCTACAAAATCATATATATGAGTAGGTCCAAAAACTGTCTTAGATATATTTGAAAAAAAGATGAAAACTAAAGACATACAAACGGCTGTATATTGCGAATATATGTCACGAATAATAAACGGCCCCACTTTGTATTTTCAAAAAACAGCAAAACTTTGTTCGACGGATTTATGCCGTTGCAAAAATCGCTCATACAGCACTTAGAGTTATTTTCAACTTAAAAATGACCCAAATAAGATAAACTGTTGTTTGTAAATTACAGGGCTATATTCACGCGGCATCTTGTGATATATTTTGATTTTGTTTAAAGAAACTATATTAGGTGGTAACAAGATAAAATAGGAAAAGGAATTCTCGTTCCTATAAGAAAAAAACAATTTTTTTCATAAAAGCAAAAATTGATGGAACATCATTTTGATTTTTTTGCAAGAAAAATATATACACGTAAAATAAACTTTAATTTGTAGATTGTAGAGCTGTTCATCTTGCATCTTATGATATATTTTGTTTTTTAATGAAACGTTTTTAGAGATAAAAATATGAAAAGGAAAGTGCGACCATTTATTATGCAACACTCGTTATATTTAGTTTAATTTCGTATATTTTTTTTTCAATGAAAGTCGACTCTATAGTGGAATACCTATGAATATAAAGTATAGGCCGATTAAAAACAAATGCCAGTAAAACATTTAATACCACCATATTAATATAACAACTAATAATTTATAAAAGAATGCTTCTTCTGAATTATTTCTAATTTCGCTCAAAAAATTTTATGCATAGTAAATAATGTATCAATATTAATTTACGTATCAAAATAATTCATTTGATTTTAAGATATTGAAAACGCACTGACTGTAACATAGTTTTTTTTAAAATTAATAATAAAAAATCAATATTAATGCTGATTATTATCTTTTCCTATCCATTCAGGTAAAAAGACACATAAGTATCAATCAGATTTAATCAATAAAATAATAACGAAATATAATTTAAATCAGAATTATCTTAGAAATAATAATTCATTTTTTTTTATCATTTACTACTGTTTTTAAATATTGACCTTGATTATGTCAGTTGAAACAGGTTGACAATACAAAATGTAATAAAGATAAGAGAGCAATACGAAAAGTACAAAGACACAAAGTACGGATATTGCAAATATAAATTCAAACAATATAGCTTGTTTGAATCTTCAATTATACTTAATTCAATAGGAATATTTTATTTTCCAAAACACACGAAATCATATAACTGTAGATTTATTATTTGATTCATCATTTATAAACAATTTTATATTAATCATAGATTCAAACATCAAGTTTTTCATAATAGAATCAAACTTGAAAACTAACATTTATATTTCTCTTTCAATTATGTAAGAAAATGTTCGACAATAATTTGTTTGTAATAATTCCAATATGCAGAATAATTTTCATCTTTATTCGTGATTATTTTATAGATATGTATTTAAATCATACTAAGTTTAGTAACTGTAAATTTTATGAAAGTATCTTATCTATTTCTAAACTACTCTTCATTAAACTTACCAATACAACACAGTTTTAAACTGTTTTCGAGAGTGTGACGTACGAGTGACAGTATGGGTTAAGAAACGATGCACATCTATATTCATGCCTCACACTGAACTTTCATACCAAGTGGTTTATTCCTTTCTTTGGATGTAGACATACCAAAATTGAAAATGCTACTTGACAAAAGTATCTGCAAGCATGAAGAAGTGTGATAAGAACAGATCATAGATCAAAATTGATTGCTAACAAATAATATCTGGACAAAAGTGAGAAATGTTTTAGGAATCAACTACATATCATCCTTTCTTTTAGTCATAAACCACTAGTTAAATAGATTCGCTAACCTTGTGAGTTAAACTAGAAGGTTGAAGCTTCCCAAAAGTTTGAAAAAAATTCAGAAAAATCAGTGAAGAGTATTTGGGTTTATTCTAAAATTGCACTTCTTACACAAATGGTATAATAGCTATACACCTGATCCAAATTGTAGAAATCTTTTCTAGCTTCCATTTTCATCGAATCTCTACCCAATTGCCTTGATTTGACGTGTCAGATGTGTTTGAACGTTCCTGGACGTTTTTTTAATATTTCTTTTGAAACATTCATCTCTACAAGCGTTCAGTGTAAGATCTCTGTCTTTTATCCAATCCTCTTCTTCCTAAGTATATTTTGAATGACAAAAATCTCAACAGTCAAACATAAGTCTGTATAATAATATTGTGCAAATTATATGTCGCCAACATCAAGCAATAGGGCCTAAACAAACTAGACGAAATAAAACTAAATTAACCAATTGGATGCTCAGAAAAGTTAAATCAGAGTTAAGTCATCTTTTTGAGATGATCTAACGTTAATGTATCGATGGGGTATGTGTGTCGTTTCACCAATAAAAAAAAAACATATGACGCCGCCTTTTTTCACACATTTATCATCGAGACATATATAAGTAATGGCTCTAATGATTTTAATCAATGTCAAGCAAAAATATTGTCTGTTCCACAAAGCTGTAGTCATATTTGTACATAAAATAGAATTTAAAAATAATGAAAATATAATGCAGAATGTATCAATGAAAAAATGGTACGCATGATAGAATCATCTCTCATTGCATAAGAATATCTTATTATGCATTACACTTACATCAAAGAGGCTTGCTCGATGTTGTAATTTATGATTTTACTGCTTAGTGTGAACGCGTTTTGATTTAAAAC
Organism: Rotaria sp. Silwood2; assembly: GCA_905329745.1. NCBI lineage: Eukaryota > Metazoa > Rotifera > Eurotatoria > Philodinida > Philodinidae > Rotaria > Rotaria sp. Silwood2. The sequence goes on along the minus strand of CAJNSZ010000313.1, from coordinate 112,593 downwards.
AAAATTAAGTTAATTCACTTTTCTAGTGTGTTTGGACCCATAGAGTGCATATTTGAGTAAATTCAGAAGAGCATGTGATTTTGACACAATAGATTTTAAAAAAATAAAGTACTCTGCATGCGCATATAAAACATGCGACAATAGAGTCGATGTCCCTAATAACGACACTAGAAATTTATCTTATTTTGGCTCGGTGCACGACTATTTTAAACTCGATTGAAAATATTTTTACATACGCAAAATCTTTGAAGTGTCCTCTTTCAAATGATGTAACAACCACCTTTCACTGAAATGTAGAAGTCAAGAAATCAGCGGTCTNATCTCTTCTATTATCGAGTAAATTTCTGCACCTACGGATATTTCGTTCTTTTTTCATTTCTTTTTGTGAATATCATATTCACTCATCAATAATACCGTGTTGTTTTTGACGTAAGTGAGAGAAAACATATACAATAATAAACACGTAAAGGTTTGAATCTATCGTTTGAAATAATGTTAATGTTGCCTACTTTAGAAGCTCGCATTATTCGAACAAAAAGTGGTATAGGTTGTTGAGTTAGAGATGCCTCGAAGCAATAAGAAGTGGTGCGCTCATCCAATCTCTCACGAAGGTACAAGAAAGTCGGGTCCGGGCGCTCTTCGTCCACGTGGAGATCGGCCTATTGATAATGATCTAGCCGCGTTCATCACACAAGAGTATTATCAAGCGGATGCGAATGTTGGATTCGCTCTATCTGAAGGTGATCTTCTATGTCGAACTTGTTACGAGACAGAGTCAACTCGATTTCATAGCAGTTTGGTCGTGGAAGTAAATTCAATAGCAGTTGATTCACCGTTATCTGCAGGGAGCCGACACATGGCAGAGACTGTCGAAACGAAATACAAGCTTGAACAGCCCAAAGAACTGCTGAATCAGGTATTCCAGATACTAGGAATTGAGAAGATTAGAGATGTGTAAGTACATCGTCGTATGTTCCATTTCTTAACTTGGTTTCCGTTTAGGCGACTGACAAATCAAGTAGACAAACAAGTGACGATGGCTATCGAACTGATTCGATCCGCGGCAGAAGCCTTGCGACACTCGGAAGACATCGCCCAGCTCTCAAGTCACTCATCGCTTAAGCTCGCTGATAAGGAATATCTTCTCGACGGTTTCAAGTTTTTAATAAATTCCAGTGACCGACACGAGCAAATTCGTCTTCTTACTCTGGCTCCACCTGAATGGGGAAGAACGAAAGTTGAGGAATACTTCGGATGCTCTCGCTATTTGGCTCAAAAGAGCATCTCTCTTCGCGAGTCATACGGCAAGTTGGCCGTACCTGTTGACTGGCGCGGCAACACCTGTCTTGATCCGCTCCTTGCCCAAGAAATTATCGATTTCTACAGTGATGATGCCATTAGCCGTCAGTCTCCTAACAAACGTGATGTATTTCACGTTCAAAAGAATCCCGTTGCCATTCGACACATGTCAATGACTGTAGGTCAAGCCTATCAACTCTTTGTACAACAGTTGCAAGCCAAGCAGGCACTCAATTCTGTACAAAAATCGAGCTTTTACAACCTAAGACCAAAATGGATTAAGGTTAAGAAGCCACACGATGTTTGTACTTGCATTTATCATGAGAACTTCGAACTACTCATTCAGGTAGAATTCCACATAAAGGAACCCAGGATCTATTTTGTTTGATAGGGTTGGAACAACCTGGATATCAACACCATGAATATGAAAAGTCTCATTGCTGAATGTGTGTGTTCTTCGCAAACGGAAACATGCTATTTTCGAGAGTGCGATGACTGCAAGTGGTTGCGGCCTGGTAGCTTTCTTTTCAGTGAGCTTCTGGATTGCCAGAATGTGACACTTGATGATAATGTTACTTGGATGACTTGGAAATCAGTGAGTGTCTCCCTCTGTGCGTTGTTTACCTATAATCTAAAGTTGATTCTCTCCAGCCTGTGTCGACGAAGAGGGTGGGCGATGCTGACGACGAGCCGACCACAGTTGCAAAGATCTCAATGCAACGTGTCAGCGGCTCGATTCGTGATCTGCTTGAGGAGTTCGATGTCAAGTGGGCAAAGTTTGCTGTCCACCACTACTGCACTCGTCAACAGCAAGAGTACGTTAAAAAGATTAAAGGAGAAGCTCGTGCAGATGGAACAGTGGTAATCCAAATGGACTTTGCCGAAAATCATTCGCTGATTGTTCAGCACGAGATCCAGCAAGCTCACTGGACAACCCCACAAGCCACCATTTTTACGGTGCACATAACTGTAGACAAAACCATTCAGCACAGCCTCGCTTTTATTAGCGATCACCTTGATCATAATATTGATTTTGTTCATGCTGCTCAAAGTGTAATTGTTCAATTCATTCGACATCGCTATTCCACCGTGAAACGAGTTAACTATATCATCGATGGAGCTCCTCAACACTTCAAGAGCAATAAATCGATGCTGAATTTAACTTATCACGAGAGTGATTTCGGAATTCCTGCCGCATGGACATTCTCTGCTACAGCACATGGGAAAGGTCGAGNTATTCAAACTCCACCAACTCATGTTGTAATTATTCGTAATGGTCATCTATTTACATTTGATTTATATGAATCAAAGAAACTTTTGACACCACCTGAAATTCTTCGAAAACTTGAAGATATTGTTAAACAAAGTGATCACAGTTCTGGACTTGGATTAGGTGCTCTTACTGCATTACCACGTGATGAATGGGCAGAAGTAAATTAAAACAAATTATTATTTTTTTTTAGTATTTAAATGAATTTTAGATACGTCATCATTTATGTCAAATGAATGAACAAAATAAAATCAATTTTCAAATTATTGAACAAGCATTACTTGTTTATGGATTGGAAGATGAGAATGCTGAAAATTTAACAGAGGTAGAGTAAATATGAATTATGTCAATAAATCGATAAAGTATCAATGTGAAAGTACAGGACGCAGATTATAGTCGAATTTTTTAAACTAGTTTTCTTAGACTCTACAACAGCTATGAATCTACTAACAATAGCAGTATATGCACCTCTTCAACTCTACTAGACTTTGTATTAGAACGAGATTCATATAAGGAGCACTGAGTACATATAATCTATAAGGTGTATAGGTAAACAGGGTGTAACACGTGTTCAACTTGAAAGTTGATTTCAATTACTCAAGAATTATAAAAACATTTGTCGATCTTTTTCTTTTACTTTTCGATACTATTGGAAAGAACGTATAGAAAGGTAAATGATAAACCTGATGAACTTATCTCTATATCTATTGCATCCTATACTACCTAAACATTATCAGATAGAGAACTATGTGTGTGTCTCCACAATCTTTTCAAGGCTAGTGGTACTAATATTTACTAGAAAAAAAAAAAGTTCTAGAAAATCATGTTTTAAGAAAATAGACTTACTGTATGAAAGATTTATTATTATTATTTCATCGAATGTAGAATTTAATTCTCAATAAACTATATAAAGATTACATTCAACTGATGAAAATATTTAGTTCGTTTCGCATTAGAAAAAAAAAACAATGCCATAGGTGTATACATCCAAAGATGTAGAATTTACAAAAGATTTCATGAGATAACTGAAATTTCAGCGAAGTCTTCATTAGAAAATATTGTCATCAATTTCTCGTTTTGTTGATTGATGCAGTTGAGTGACTGAATAGATGTTTATCTTTCAAATTTCGCACTGATAAGGCATTTTTGTGGAGCTTGTAGCTCTCTATCTTTTGATATAAGAAGAAATTCTTCTTATGATTAAGATACAAGAAAAAAATGCACTAAGATTTAGTGGAATTTCTTCTGTGGCACCCATTAGTTCTTGTATATAATGAAAGACTAAATTTGAATATTTAGCTTGCTCGTATTGGCATGTTGAAAAATCCTCAATCACGTTGGTTTGATCGATCGAATTTTTATATTGTCACACGGAATGGTCTTATTGTAGCAAATGATGAAGTAGTTCTCTATAATACCTTACATAAATAATCATTTAAAATAACTCTTATATTTAGCACTCAGCTTATGAAGGTATTATTCCGATTCAAATTACTGATCATGTACGAAATCATATTGATTCTCTTGAAAAGTTAAATTCATGGCCAATACCATCTGATCCTCATAATAAAATAATTGTTCGAGAACTTTTATTTATTTACGATTCACGTGTATTAAATGCTATTAATCGTGCAGTTACTTTATTTTATCATTCAGCAGATAATATTGAAGTTATTGTCATCAATGTAACTCAATGTACAAAAGAAGATATTAAACAATATGTTCGTATTCATCCAGATAGTTTTTTTCAATTATGTCTTCAATTGGCTTATTTTAAATTACATGAACATAGACCTGCACCTACTTATGAAACAGCAGCAATACGACGTTTTTATCGTGGAAGAACTGAAACAATACGAACTTGTACACCAGAAGTAGTTGCATGGTGTCGTGCAATGACAAATTCAGATAATCAATTAACAGTAAAATTTATATTTTTTGCCTTATGTTTGTAATTTAATTGTAATATATATATATATATATAGGAAGTTGAAAGAAAATTATTTCTTATGGCTGCTAATCGTCATCAAGAATTAATAACTGAAGCATCGGAATGTCAAGGTTGTGATCGACATTTATTTGGATTGAGTATGATAGCACATTTAGCAGGAAAACCATTCGAACTTACAAATGATCCATCATGGATAAAAAGGTTTTAGAAGAAAAAATTTATTTCTCCTCTAAATCGTTTTGTTTTTTAGTGGTGGAAATAGTAATTTTATTTTATCCACAAGTTGTCTTGGTGTCGGTACATCATTAGGTGGAACAGCACCAATGTGTTTAAATGGTTATGGAGTCTTCTATCGAATTGGTAGTGATGCGTAAGTAAAAACAAATATGATCGTAATGATTTATTTATATGTTTTTTTTTTTTTTATAGAATAACATTTTTCGTCAGTGCTTATCGAAATTGTTCGGATACAAATGCACAAGCATTGGCAGATTCGATTGAACATACTTTAATTCAAGTTAAAACATCTTTTATGAAATCAAATTTGTTAATGTAAATTTTTTTTCTATGAGATGATGAAATTAATGTTTATTATTCTTTTAAACCTGTATATAAAAGTTGTTTGAAGTTCAAAGACTTTTAACGAATATCTGAAGTAGTGCAATATTTACACTTTTGATTTTTTTTTTTCTAATGAGTCGTTTACGTTCATTGAATTTGTATAAATACCATCAATCTTTATGTATCATACGGATATATCTAGCGACGTAAGTAGGGCCCGTTGGATACTAGTCAATAATGGTAGAGAATGTGATGATAAGAAACTAGACAAGAACATCCCTGACAATTAATTCTGAATTCCGAAAATTTTCATAAAACTAATGTTTATTTTTAAACCGCGGCGGCAACTCAACTGATCACCTTATACCTCTGAATATGTCTAAGACTGAAACAAAATTTGAAAAATTTTTTTGCAAGCGGATTTTTGCTATATTTTCGATTGTATGGCTTCTGATACGATCAATGCCACAGTTTCTTGCAAGTTCGAGAGAAGAATCTTTTACAATCATGTTACCATAATATATTAAAATTTTGATGCAAACAAATCCAATCCTGAGGACATTTCATGAAATCGTACGAAAAGTACATCATTTATTTTAGCCTTCATCGCAGTTCTCTTATTAGAAACTGTCGTTTGATTACAATTTTTAGCAAAGAGAGAACAACTAATACGACCAAAGCCCACCGCGTCTGCACTAAACACGAGACGAATTTCTATCTATCAGTAAAGCTCATACGACAAATTTTCGATTATCAATGGATTATTAGAGTTTTCCGATCAAGTTACTATTGAGAAAATCAACACACTAATGATAAATTAGTCTTCAGGCAATAGATATTATGGAATAGTTTCTATTAAAGAATACCACTCCTCTCCTCTTTTATTGACGATATTCAGTTCTCAACGAGGATAAAGTCAATCGAGCTGAAACTTTTATCATAGATAGAATAACTCTGAAAGAGTAAGTTGACGTAGATCGAATGATATCTGTAATTACATAGGACATTTGATATTATCATTCTATATATCCCGCTCGAAATCGATTGTTTCGTCGAAAAAGAAAGGAGATCCTTAATAAAAATTCATCGAATTTATTAGCTATTATCATTTTCATGTTAGATATTGAATCGTTGATTTTAGTAATAAAATAAACATTTCAATTTCTTTCGTTGATGATAGATAAA